>JACEFZ010004374.1:292500-300000 GCA_014155875.1 Cepaea nemoralis | reverse complement strand
TCAAATGAAAATGTTAAAAGTGTGATAGAAATCGGGAAAATTTTAAGCTAAAGCCTTCTATGGGTGACGTTGTGATATTTTGGTGTGATAATTTGGTCGCGTCTATTGTGTGCCGTGTGGTATAGTGGATACACACGCACGTTACACGCCACATGATCCGGGTTTGATCCCGGGTCCAGTCAAGGATATGTACTACTGACGAGCTCAAACGAGAGCGAAAATCAAATCTAGTGCTTCGATTTGACGTGGACAAGGCCTTAGGTTCGTACCCTATTACGATCAGCGTTGCCAGTAGTGGGTTGTGCTCTGTAGAAATTCAGGCAAATGAAGGTCCAGTATGGTGATGTGTGCCTGTTAGTCAAGCAAGAGTATGAGCTGAGTAAGACGTTTCAAAACGGTGCAACCTCTATGACAAACTGTTCACAATTGGGCCAGGCACAGTGAGTAGTGACCGCAGAGAATTCTTTTCTACAGGAGTCCGAACACTTTATCGGCACTGGAGGACTTGCATTGAACGACGTGATGACTATATCGAAAATTATACATTTGTTCTTTACACCCCCCCCCCCCCCTTTTTCCAGAGTATACTCAACAACCCCCACCCCCTAAAAAAGCATTTACTGTTTTAATTTGAAGTCCCCTTGCAGTATGGGCTTTTGCATTGCTAATTGCAGTTTAGAATAATGTGGGACATTGACAAAAGATGAGTTTAACAAAATCAGTGTCATCTGTTTATCTTTCATGGACACATACCGAGACCCATATTTCTGTTTAAAATATGAGCATCGGGATGGGGGAGGGAGAGTTGCTAGACGTCACAGGAGAATAAAGTAGGCAGACATACAGAATTATGAAGCTGCGTACTACCCTTCTACCATGGAAGTCAGCGTGGCTAAGAGGTTTAACACACTTAAACGTTCTCTTCTGTTCATGGCGTAGTGGCTTTGTTCTACACGCAGATAAGTTGGATTTGAATGTTGACCTCTCGTCCTGGACTTGGAGAAGTAAATTTCTAGTACCCCTGAGATCGGAGAAGGGTTAACCTGATGGCGAGGGACACTAATAACAGGTAAAGCTAACCCTAAGAAAAATCAGTCCAGTGCACTCACTAACAGTAGCAAATACTTGTAGTGGTATTAGTAGCACGCGTGTGAACTACGTTCTAACAGTAGCAAATACTTGTAGTGGTATTGGTGGCACGCGTGTGAACTACGTTCTAACAGTAGCAAATACTTGTAGTGGTATTAGTAGCACGCGCGAGAACTACGTTCTAACAGTAGCAAATACTTGTAGTGGTATTGGTAGCACGGCGTGTGAACTACGTTCTAACAGTAGCAAATACTTGTAGTGGTATTAGTAGTACGCGTGTGAACTACGTTCTAACAGTAGCAAATACTTGTAGTGGTATTGGTAGCACGCATGAGAACTACGTTCTAACAGTAGCAAATACTTGTAGTGGTATTGGTAGCACGCGTGTGAACTACGTTCTAACAGTAGCAAATACTTGTAGTGGTATTGGTAGCACGCATGAGAACTACGTTCTAACAGTAGCAAATACTTGTAGTGGTATTGGTAGCACGCGTGTGAACTACGTTCTAACAGTGGCAAATACTTGTAGTGGTATTGGTAGCACGCGTGTAAACTACGTTCGTGTTCAAAGCTAGCAAATGCACAGAAGAAACAAAATAATTACAAAAATAAGGTAAAAATAACAACCTTTCAGCCATGTGAGTTCTGGAAGGCGCTGTATCGTAGTGGCTAGCACATTTGCCTGCTGGCAGGGCGGTTGTGTGTTCAAATCTCCATTGAGGCTGGGATTTATTTTCCACTGAGCTGAGCACCCATTTCAAGCCAGTCTAAAAAGGGCACCAAGATATTATATTGGAAGTAAAGGCAGCCAACGTGATATAGACATTATCCATCGTATGTCGATTAGCCTATACAAATATGGGGCTTGCACCATATACCCTTAAGTCTCTGGGTTCTAGGCATGGAAAGGAGCTTTTTAACTTTATTATTTGTGTGCTTGAATGTTAAACTAAAGATATGTTCACCAGGGAAATGGTAGCCACGAGGACTAAAGGTAGCATCTGTGACAATAATTTACACCACACATGGCAGGTACAGGAGAGGTTGAAGTAACACCATGGACACAACTGGACATAGACTTCAAGTCACGGTTATTATATAAGCATTGAGGACAACAAATTTCTTGGGTCGAATGAGTTAAAGTAACACCTGGGATATAATCGGACAAGGTGTTCAGATGACGAGGCAAGGACTCACAGCAACAGCCTTCTTGGACAGGAACAATTAAAGTAACACCTGGGATATAATCGGACAAGGTGTTCAGATGACGAGGCAAGGACTCACAGCAACAGCCTTCTTGGACAGGAAGAATTAAAGTAACATACATGGTATACTAGGGTAAAGAGATAAACTTACAACCACTAGAGAAGCAACTAATGCAACAACACACTTCGTAGACATTAAGAGAGAAATTAACACTTGGGTCATCGTCGGGCATGAGTTAAAAGAACAGTTTAACAGTTTAAAGTGGGCTGCGTGGTCTCAAGGTATGGTGTCTGCCTCGAGTGCTCGAGGTCCCGGGTTCAAGCCCCGGTGATGACCGGGATTTTTCCTCGTGGACTTCTAGTAATAAAATTTCCACTGGTCTCTGGGTAGTGAGATCGGACGCCCGTGTGTAATGTTGCACACGTAAAAAATCCTTTGGCAGTTTGAAATCGAAAAAGAGTAGCCCAAAGGCGTTGCCCGTGTAAAATTTCGAGTTAAAAATCTACCCAAAGTATTTTAGGATCCTCGCCGATGCTACGGAGTTCGTGCATTCAGCTGAGTTTCTCCAGAATCAGGTTTGAGTTAGGAGGAGAACGGAGCACTTATGGGTTAAACCCGTGTGCCGTGATGTTGATCCAACGACTAAACTAAACAAAACTAGTTCTTCTTCCCGAGAGTCAGTGTGGCTTCATAAAAGAACGAAGAACTGTTGACATGATTTTCGCTGCAAGGTAGTTGCAAGAGAAATGTCAGGAAAAGAACTCCAAAATGTTCTCCACTTTCATTGACCTTACCAAGGCTTATGATACAGTCAGCAGAGAGGGACTGTGGAAGATTATGGCGAAATATGGCTGCCCACGAAAATTTGTCCAAATAGTACGGCTATTTCATGATGGTATACAGGCAAGAGCACAAGAAAATGGTGCTACTGTCTAAGCCAGTGTTTCCCAACGTGGGGTCCACGCCCCACAGTGGGGCAATTCGATTGTTAAGGGGGGCAATTCGAAAATGGAAGAAATCGGCTGGATATAACAAAACGGGGAGACTTGAGACTGAAGTTAACTAAATTGGAACCTGACATAAAATCTCTTTGCAGCAAGCTTCAAGCGCATGGATCTCACTTAATTTAAATAATAAATAATTACTAATAATTAAAATAATATAGTAAAATCTTTCATTAAAATAATTTTGTACTTGAATTTCAGTTCTCCACTATGTGTTTTGAAAATTTACTTACTGTGTTTGCTCAATAATTTCCTAGTGATTTCTTCCTAAAACATATCATTCAAGTTTCTTTAGTGAACATTTCAATTTTTAAATATTAAAAATAATGTATATGTCGGGGGGGGGGGGGGGGGGGGGGGGGGGGGGGGGAATAAGAATTTTATAAAGGCTTAGGTGGGGCATAGCACAAAAAAGGTTGGGAAATACTGGTCTAAGCCCTTTCCTGTCACCAATGGAGTGAAGCAAGAATGTGCCCTGGCACCAACACTGTTCAGCCTCATGTTTTCAGCTATGCTGACGAATGCCATCGAGAATAATGACATTAGAATAGACATCAACTACCGTATGGATGGGAAGTTGTTCAACCTCAGAAAGCTGAAAGCTAAAACCAAAACTAACAGCGACACCTTAAGAGAGCTGCTGTTTTCTGGTGATTGCGCTCTATATGCCAACTCAGAGGGAGACATGCAACACAATGTTTCAGCTTTCTCATATGCCTCTGACAACTTTGGGCTCTATATCAACTTGGAGAAGACTGTAGTTATGTACCAGCCAGCTCCAGGGAATAATCACACCGTGCCGAATATCAAGGTGACTGGTCATAGACTAAGTGTTGTAGACAAATTCACCTATCTTGGCAGCACTGTGTCACAAGCTGCCACAATTGATGACGAAGTCAATGCAAGAATCTCCAAAGCCAGCGCGGCGTTTGGCAGACTGTATAAGAATGTATGGGACATAACTGGAATAAGCCTGCAAACAAAGCTGAAAGTCTACAAAGCAGTTGTATTATCCACACTGCTATATGCTTGTGAACCCTGGACTGTTTACCAGCGACTTGCAAGGAAATTAAACCACTTCCACACAGTATGCATTAGAAAGCTATTGCAGATGAAATGGCAAGACAAGATCCCAGACACTGAAGTTCTAGATAAAGCATCCATGCCCAGTATCCACACTCTATTGATGAAGAATCAGATTCGCTGGGCTGGTCACTTAACTAGCATGCTAGATCACACGCTTCCTAAATGCATTTTTGATGGCGAGCTGCGTTGTTGTAAACGTTCCCAAGGCGGCCAGAGGAAAAGCTTTAAAGACACTCTGAAAATCTCACTGAAAGCTTTTGGAATTCATCTTGACACCTGGGAGACTGCTGCCAAAGACCGAAATCCGTGGCGTACATCATTACGCAAGGGTACAGTCACTTGTGAAGCAACCAGGACTGCAAGAGCTGTGAAGAAAAGGCGGGACAGAAAAACCACTTCAGAAGATCCTCCTCCTGGAACATCAAGCATTCTTTGCCCACATTGTCAAAGAACCTTTCGAGCCAAAATAGGCCTTATCAGCGATCTTCCAACTCACGGCTCCATACTTTCAACCCCAACTGGATGAAATGAATGGTCATCATGAATGCTGAATACACCTGCATGTAAGTGACAATCAGATGATTACCAGCACATATATACATACCTGGGAATGAGAAATCAGACAAGGAAACGAAACACAGAATTGCCTTATTTTATAATCCATGCCGTGTGACCATGATTGTCCACAATCTTCTTTCTCAATAATTTCTGATACCATGATTCTTCTCTCCCCCGATGGTGTTTCCACCTTTCGTGGTGGGAGAGCTTGAGTTTCTCAAGCGTAGCTACCAGCAGGGCCTCCCAAGCCGGACAGGTCAAAGGTAGAGAACAGACAAAGAGAAACACCCTGGCCCTCCAGGTTGGGGGTTGAAGCATGGGGTTAACATCCCCACCTTTGTAAAAACCATTTTGTTACGAAACAGATACATAAGCCTCGAATTCGGACTGACTTATTTGGGCATCGACCTTGGAAAGTTAAAGGACTTTTGATATTTGGAACATGGAATGTACGGACACTATATCGAGCTGGAGCGGCCGAAGAATTAACCCGGGAGCTGATTGAGTATAAAATGGATATAACAGCAATTCAAGAAATAAGGTGGGCAGGAAAGGGTACTTTAGAGCAAAATGGAATGATTATAATATATGGAGGAAACACCCAAAATAACCATAAATTAGGAACAGGATTTGTCATCAAAAAAGAGTTATGGGGGAACGTTCTAACCTTTAAAGCTGTTAATGATAGGATTAGTAAATTACGAATAAAAGGTAAATGGAAAAATATAACGATGATTAATGTACATGCACCTACTGAAGAGAAAGAAGATGATATTAAAGAAGACTTTTATAATGATCTGGAAGATGTCATAGAAGAACCCCCAAACAGGACATCCTGATTGTGCTGGGAGACTTCAACGCAAAAATAGGTAGAGAGCAAACTCATAAAAAAGTTGCCCGTATGGAAAGCCTACATACAACTTGAAATGATAATGGATGGAGAGTCATAAACCTAGCAGAAGCCATAGGACTGCAGATCAGCAGTACCATACTGTAAAGAAAGGATATAAATAAACAAACTTGGAAATCATGTGACAAGAGAACCTATAATCAAATAGAAATGAATGTAAAGAGGCTACAAAAATAGTTCGACAGCAGAAGCGAGAATATATGAGTAATATAATCAAAGATATGGAAACTAATCACCAGAAAAACGAATCCAGAAAGTTTTTAAAAGAACTGAAGTCAATGAAACGAGGGCACCAACACAACACATATGGTTTAAAAGACAAAAATGGGAATATGATAAATACCAATGAGGAAATGTGCAACACATGGAAAGAATACTTTGTTGAATTACTAAATTGTGAAGCTCCAAGTATCACTTTCCCACAGGAAGAGGTTCTAACGTGTGAACCACAAATTGAAGAACCTGCATTTGAAGAAATCCTATATGTAATCACACGACTTAAAAACAAAAGGCAACTGGGGCTGATGGAATTGCTGCTGAATTTATAAAGGCGGGTGGCCATGCATTACATCTAAAGCTATACGAACTAATAATAAAAATCTGGAGGACTGAAGAATTACCCCATGACTGGAAAGAGTCATTATTGATACCTATCTTTAAGAAAGGAGACAAGTTCCAATGTGAAAATTATAGAGGAATATCACTACTGTCTATAAGCTATAAGATACTATCCGCAGTACTACTAAATATACTAAAACTATATTCAGAATACATATTATGTGACTACCAGGCGGGTTTTAGACAAAACAGATCAACAATAGATCAGATATTTATCTTGCGACAAATAACCGAGCAAAATTGGGAATATAAAAGAGATCTCCATAACATTTTTGTGGATTTTAAAAAGGCTTATGATAGTGTCCATAGGAATAGTCTATGGAATGCTATGCGGGAATTTGGAATACCAAGGAAGTTAATCAACATGACCAGACTATGCATGGAAGATACTTATAATATAGTAACATATAAAGGCAGGAAATCAGACCCTTTCCAGATAAAATCTGGCTTGAAACAGGGTGATGCACTATCGCCGCTACTCTTCAATCTGGCTCTAGAGAAAGTTGTAAGGAAGGTAAAGGAGGAATGTGATATTGGAGGAACATCCAAGCTACTTGGTTATGCAGAGTATATAGATATTATAGGGGAAAATGAACAAAAGACATTGGAAATATTGACTCACTTAAAGGAAAAAGCCCAACAGATGGGGCTGGGTATCAACCAAGATAAGACAGAATATATGGTAATTTCAAGAGGAGGAATGGCTAAAAACTCTGGCCACATACAAATAGATTAAATGACCATTAAAAGAACGGAAACACACAAATACCTGGGTATAATCTTCAACTGCTCCACCATCATAAGGGAAGAAATACAAACTAGAATCAATTCTGGAAATAAGATATACTATGCACTACAACATCTACTAAAATCAAAGGCGCTATCTCGTAACACCAAGATCAAAATATACAAAACACTGATCAGACCAGTTGTGCTGTATGGCTCTGAAACCTGGAGTACAACGAAAGGAGACGAAGCCTTGATACAAACCTTTGAGAACAAAGTTTTAAGACGCATCTTTGGACCCAT
>JACEFZ010004374.1:275000-287500 GCA_014155875.1 Cepaea nemoralis | reverse complement strand
AATTTGGGTGTAAAAGTAACCCAGAATAACTATCTTCTAAGGGAGTTGGGCGGATAGGTGAACTGAGGGTTCCCGAAAGGGGTTTCCCTCTGTTCCTGGACCCAAAGAAGGCATGAGGACATGGGCCACTGACCGTTTCGTCACAGACATGACATATAGATTGTCAATATTTAAAAAAAAAAAACTTTTATTGAGTGTTAAACCTTCTGCATTTGTATTGTTAGTATTTTAACAGGCGTGCTGCGTGAATGGTATTTGTGTAGGTCTGTTTAACAGGGTGTTTGTGTGTCGAATCGGTGTGCAATGCGTTTCAACATCAAGTTACAAAGTATATTTACATAGTATACATAAAATATGAACAAAAATAATTAACTTAAGAATGTCCTTTTACACAGCATGTGTTATTTTTCACACCCACAACATTGAATGAAATGTTGGTGTGGTTGTCGGCTGCCCATGAAGCAAAACCAACCGCTGGATAGTTATTGACACTTAAGGTGTGTGACATCCTACAAATGACGACTATCAAGAAAAGAAAAGTTAATGCAGTGTGGTATCTTCCAAAAGAAATGGACAAAAGATGATTTTTGTTGAAGTCAAAGCCAACTTGAGTGCCTAGTTTGAAGGAGGACAGGTCCCTAGCCAGCAAATCGGCTACCTGCTTTCACATGTGAAGTCATCTGACGCTAAATGAAGCCCGTGGAAGGAACAACTCGAAAAGACCAACACGGCGCCTTTACCCAATTGGCTCCGTAGCGAAGATGTTACGAATGCAGTTTCGTAATCCCGCATACCCGCGTGCGTTCGAAACACAACTGTGGACGATTTGGCAGCAAACCGCCTTACGTTGGTTTTTATGAAATAATATGGGTGCCGGTTGTTCACAAAGCAATGGCAAACTACTGAACGTAAATTTGCCCAGAAATCGCGGACAGCCAAACAATACTCGGGTTGACGGCTACGTTTTGTAAAGGAAATGTAAACAACTTTACCCAATCTGGAAGGACAAAGGTCTGCTACGAAACTTGAATATGCTGTAATGGATAAAACTAAATAAGTCATTTAATTAATGACCTAAGGGCGTGAAAGGTCAACAAATGTAATTTAACATCTTTGCTAGACCGTTCAATGTAGAACCAGCTGATGCGCCTCAACTAACAACACCAAATATTCAGCTGCAAAGCGATCATTAACTGAAAGTTATGAAAAACAAAATCTATTTGAGTTCTATAAACTTTACGTAAGTAATGATAAATTGTTGTATTGTCTACAAATGATGTTGTAAATATCACAACAGCCCTGGGTATATGCAGAAGAAGAAGAAGAAAAAGAAGAAGAAGAAGAAGAAGAAGAAGAAGAAGAAGAAGAAGAAGAAGAAGAAGAAGAAGAAGAAGAAGAAGAAGAAGAAGAAGAAGAAGAAGAAAGAGAAGAAGCAGAAGAAGAGGAAGAAGAAGAAGAAGAAGAAGAAGAAGAGAAGAAGAAGAAGAAGAAAGAAGAAGAAGAAGAAGAAGAAGAAGAAGAAGAAGAAGAAGAAGAAGCAGAAGCAGAAGCAGAAGCAGAAGCAGGAGCAGAAGAAGAAGAAGAAGAAGAAGAAGAAGAAGAAGAAGAAGAAGAAGAAGAAGAAGAAGAAGAAGAAGAAGAAGAAGAAGAAGAAGAAGAAGAAGAAGAAGAAGAAATAGATTTCCAGTGTGTATTTTGAACGTAATAACTGATTCAAAAAAAAAAAAAAAAAGTAGGTTTGGACCAAAGACGGAACACAATCAAATGAACAACTATTATAATGTACATTTTCTTTCACTGAGCATTGACATTGCGGAAGATCCATCCATCCATCATGTGCCATGCCGGTAAGCGTGGGCGGTCATGTTCTGCCATCACACTCGATCACCAGTGTCGTGGATCAGCTCCGTGTTTCTGTCTCGACCATGCCACAAAGGCCAAGCCATCCAGGTACTTGCTTCTAGGTCTTCCCCTTAGTCTGTTCCCCTCGATCTTACCAGTTGTCACCAAGTTCTCCAGATCATTTCTTCTCATAACATGCCCAAAAAATTGTGACTGTCTACGTCTAATGTCTCTAATCAGTTTACGATTTTCATTTGTTTTTTGAAGAACTTGTTCATTGACATTTCTGGCTGTCCATGGTATTCTTTGCATTTTCCTCAGAAACCACATTTCCACAGCCATCAGATGTTTTTCAGCTTGACTGCTCATTGTCCAAGCCTCACATCCATATAAGAGTACAGGTTCTATGTAGCATCTTAACACTCTTTTTCTCGTTTCAATTGACATCTGTTTAATTGGTCAGTATGTTTTTCATCTTGCTAAAGGCTACTTTTGCCATGGCGGAAGATACCACTAAATAAACCAAATAACACGATGACCGTAGCATGGCGATATATCGCCCTTATATCCAAATGGGTCAATAAATTGGAGATATATTCTCATTGGGCACTGAATCGATTAAAAATCTGGACATTTACTCTGGAAACATTTGTCAAAGTAGTAGAGCTACTTACAACCTGGTAAGTATAGTTTATAGTATGTCTTCTTCTCTTCTCTCTAGACACAGATTCCTTCCTTCTACGTCTTCTTCTTACCTGTCTTATGCTAGCCATTATCATATAGCAGGGACCTTTTCAGAACGTCGTTCTCATCATCGCCAGCCGAAAAGCCTCTCTATCCCCTGCCAATTCTTCCGCATCATGCCCAAGGTGTTTGCAATGTCATATGACCATCTTCGTGACGCTTGCTTTGTTTATCAAGTCTCTAAGTTATCACCCAATTCTGCTGAGTGGTAGATTTAGAACACCAGTATGGCACAATACCGTGGGGCCCACGCCCCATAATGGGGCAATTCGAATGTTCAGGGGGGTAATTCGATTGTTAAGGGGAGCAATTCGAAAAAGGCCTCGTCCTGAGTTTAAGTAACCGTATGGCTGCTCTCAGTCGCTACTCGAGCTGGGTAACGTCCAGTATAAGTCAGATCTGTCCGCCATGTTAGTAGCCGTGATTTCATTGTTAGACGTTAGAGGTTGAACTACTGGTTATAATAGGCTCGGCACTAAGCATTTCGCGCTATTTGTTCTGAATGGTGCGAAATGCTTAGTGCCGGTATCTCAGTTTCTGCAGTGTTTCGCAGTAACGCTCAGCATTCACCGTTGGTGTTAATTTGAAATAAACGTCCGTTAAATTGTTGTAAAAGTCTCGTTGTTTTAAAACATATATACATTGTATAAATATAAGTGATCTTGCCAGTTGTCACCAAGTTCTCCAATTCATTTCTTCTCATGACATGTCCAAAAAATTTTGACTGTCTACGTCTAATTTCTCTAATCAATTTACGATTTTCATTTGTTTCCTGTACTACTTGGTCATTGATTTTTCTGTCTGTCCATGGTATTCTTTGCATTCTCCTCAGAAACCACATTTCTACAGCCATCAGATGTTTTCAGCTTGACTGCTTATTGTCCAATAATATAACAATGACTGCTCATTGTCCAATAATATACCAATGAAAAAATAACATCTTGTGCTGCAGATGGTGCTCCTAATATGATGGGGAAGAAAAATGGTTGCTTAAAACTGATGAAAGATGAGAATCCAGAAATGCTTCTTGTGCATTGTGCTATTCACAGGGAAAACCTGGTAGCTAAAAACATTTCACCTGTTCTAAATGAAACACTAAATTTAGTTATAAAGTGTACCAATGCCATTAATGCTAGTGCCAAATGTGAATCTCTTCAAGTTATTTTGTGAAGAACAAAATGAAGACCATGTGAGACTTAAGCTTCGCACTGAAGTAAGATGGCTCTCAAAAGGGAACTGCTTGAAAAGATTTATGGAACTATTTGATACTCCTAGTGATATTTTAAGCGACAAACCTGAAATGGAAAATCTGTTAACCGTCGATGATAAGGCATTTGTTAGTTATTTAGCCCTTATCTTTAAAAAAAAACTAAATATATTAATTAAACAACTTCAAGGAACAAATAAAGCTCTTGTCGATGCAAAAGCGAAGATATTTTATTTCATTACCTTTATTGAATTATGTCAGTCATTTATTTACAACAGAAATTTTGTAAAGTTTCATTGGCTCCAAAAATGTGAAGTGACTTATACCGCTACATATGTTATTGTCGATCATCTGAAAATTTTATCGGCTGATTTAAAAGAAAGATTTTCTGATTTGAAACAAATTGATTTCCCAACTTGGATGATGCAGCCAATGTTAGTGGATTTGTCTGATGTTTCACATATGCAGTATCAAGAAGAACTCGCAGAAATGCAAAATCATGAGTCAATTAAAACTTTATTTAATATAAAAGGAGCGATCGCATGGTTTTGTGAGGAAACCGAAATCAAATATCCAAATGCAACCAAATGTGCAAGAGAACTATTGTTACCGTTTCCATCTTCATATTTAGTTGAATGCGGATTAGTGCCATAAATGATTTGCTACTAAAAAAAAAAAAAAAGAAAACGGCTGGATATAACAAAACGGGGAGACTTGAGACTGAAGTTAACTAAATTGGAACCTGACTTAAAATCTCTTTGCAGCAATCGTCAAGGATCTCACTAAATTTAAATAAAAGTCGCTTAAAAGTCCACCACTTCGCCACGAAGACTCCCGCTTTTTTCACTAAATTTAAATAATAAATAATTACTAATAATTAAAATGATATAGAAACATTTTCATTAAAATTATTTCGTACTTGAATTTCAGTTCTCAGTTTTGAAAATTTACTGTGTTTGCTCAATAATGTCCTAGTGATTTCTTCCTAAAACCTATCATTAAAGTTTCCTTAGTGAACATTCCAATTTTTGAATATTAAAAACTATGTATACGTTTGTTTTTTGTTGGGGTGGGGAGGCATACGAATTTTAGAAAGGCTTAGGTGGGCATAGCACATAAAAAAAAGGTTGGGAAACACTGCTCTAAACAGACATGTCCACTGACCAACGAGCACTTTACTGCATTAAAAGCATTAAAGGCTGGCAAAACCCTCGTAATACTGAAACCAGACAACGGGAGTGGTGCAGTGTTGATTGACATGTCAGACTACCAGAGTAAAATGGAAGAGATATTATCAGATGAATCTAAATTCAAGTTAGATCGAAAAGTAAACAAGTCAAAGGACTTGGATGCAAAAATGAGAAAAGAGATCCAGTCACTTTGAATGAGGGCCTTATCAATGAGGCCACTGCAAAAAACGTTCACACCACGTAGCTCCCAAACTCCTCAATTGTACGGTCTACTCAAACTTCACAAGCCCACAATCCCACTAAGACTGATCCTGTCCCTGGTTAACTCTGCACAACACCGGATAGGGAGATGGCTAGCTGAAATTTTAAAGCCAGTAAGACAGTCCTTCTATCTAAAAATATTCAGAGAATCATTCGAACTGGTGGAATTATTGGAAACTATTCTCCTTCTTCTTCTTCTTTAGCGTTCCGAGCCATTGAGGTTCTTTGCTGCAGATACAATCCGTCTCCATTCGTCTCTCTGGTGGACCTTATCTTGTCAGTCGTTGATTCCAAGTGCTTGTAGGTCTGTATATGTATTATCTCTCCACCACCTTCTTGGTCTACCTCGGGGTCTACGGTCATTTATTTCCTGAGTGTAAGCGAGTTTGTTTCCCTATTATCTTCCATTCTTTCTATATGCCCAGCCATTGTAGTCTATTAGCCTTCATGATACCAGTGATAAGCGGGGACTTAAACAGATCATAAATGTCTTTGTTACTTCTTCTTTTCCACTCTCCACTTTGTGTATCCCTAATGGGTCCAAAGATGAGTCTTAAAATTTTGTTCTCAAAGGTTTGTAACAAGGCTTCGTCTCCTTTCTCCTTGGATACTATGAACATAAATAATAAACACATGGCATCCGTGGATATAGCCAGCCTCCCTATTCACCAACGTTCCATTATATGAGAGAGTGAAAATAATATCTGAACGCATTAAAGACAAACAACTAAAACTTGCTAACAACTGCTCCCGCCACTAGCCACAGAAGTAACTTCAATACTGGCACGGATTCGGGAAGATCAGTAACGTTACACCATTGCGCATCATCCCGGACGATCCCCGATGTGCCATGCAGTAAGTCCGTCTTCATTCTGCTTTGCCATGTATTTATAAAATTAAACTAACAGCAGGTATTTGCTCATATTAACGGAGTGAAGATGACAGTCAAAATGAATCAACGGCGACTTTGAAAGATGGAGCAAACGTCCGAGTTCAGAGAACGAACACTGCTTTAATCAGGCAGCTGACAAAGTTATAATAACATCAGTGCAGTTAGACTGCCTGTTATTGCCAGGACGGCATCTAACATAAACGCACATTAATTGAATTATTCAAACCTGTTCTAAGTTCGCCCTGCCGTCACTCTTTCTGACTTCTCCTTCTTTCATTCATTCCGACCGTCTTTGCTGTCATATTCATCCGATTCTGTCTAGGTTCTGCCCGTCGTTCTTAGATCCATGGCGTTCTTAATATACACTTCTAGCTGTTATGAACTTGATAGCCACTGCTAGATTGCCAACCATTCGATAGCCACACCAATTTGTTCCAGAATTCCAACCATTCGATAGCCACACCAATTTGATCCAGAATTCCAACCATTCGATAGCCACACCAATTTGTTCCAGAATTCCAACGCACGACCTTTCGTCTTGATCACCCCACAACGTATGTTTTTGTTGTCAAGATTGCGTTGGTGTGACGTTTCCCGTTGTCAACTTGTATCCCTTAGTTTTTCCTGCACTTTTGTCTTCTAAACTTCTTCACATCCTTTCTGTGGCGTAACCTGGGCACCTGCTCTGTGGCACATACCAACATCAATTCTGGAGAGGCTATTATTGCTATGTACCGCCAACATAAAATTAAATTTTCTAAAAAAAAGTCATACCGCCAAATTGACGGAGTGGCCATATGGAGTCCTCTTGGTCTTATTCTAGCGGACATCTTCATGGCACATTTATAAGAAAAGAGATAATTGGACTTGGTCTTCTACCATCCTTATGTGGACGATATATTAATAAACACCACAGACGAGCTACAAGCAACATCTCTCTAGGCCATAATGAACATGACGCATAAAATCATATCTCTATCTATCAACACGAACATGACGAAGCGTTGCGGTTCCTAGATATTCTAATGAGTCATAAAGCAGACGGCACAATTCAAAGATCGGTTTACAGCAAAGAAACATGGACTGGCCAATACTTACATTTTCAGAGCTTTGCATCTGTCCAATACAAACGGGGCTTAGTACCGACCTTGTTTGACCGTGCTAGGAAGATATACACCCAGGACACACTGACAGAGGAATTCGAAACTCCGATGAATGCTTTACACCTGAATGGGTACTCCACAGGATTTAAAAAGCGCCACATCCGACAGCCGAAACCAAAACCAGACGAACCTACAGTCCCTAAGATTAAGGTATTTATCCAGCTGGCCTTTCGATGGGATGACGTAATGCAAACTCTACAGGACCGGCTCACTGCAGCAGTCGGACGAACATTCTGTGCTGCAACTCCAGTTAATAGGTACAGAACCATATATATGCCCACCCCAACAGTAAAAGAACCCATGCCCGTGTAAGCCAAATCCAACTGTATTTACCAATTCACACACAGGTGCCTGTCTACCTCTATCGGCAGAACAAAGCGGCAGTTTCATACCAGGGCCAGGGTAGGTGAACACATACCCAATTGGAGTGACAAGATCCTATACAAAGGCGATGGGAGCGTCCTCGATTGCACGTTTTGGAAACCGGTCATGTGATTGATAGAGACAGTGCATTTCGCATGTCGTTTAATACACACACTAGTGGCTTATTAAAGTTTCCAGAAGCCATCATGATTAATCTATATAGGTTAGTTTTGTGCAAACAGAAAGACATGATAGTCAGTGTAAAATTACCGTGGTTGACAATTGGATGGATTATGGACGGTGGCATGGAGGAATATCATCAGCAGAGTTCATCCAGAACACTAAAGACCGAGATCTGTGGAGAGACATGAACGGCAACGCCAGCTAGCATGGCACCAACAATTGCCATTATTGTATATTTCAGCTTGAAGGATTTATCTAGTTATTTTACTTTATATTGTGTGAATTCTGCAGTATGTACCTGACGAGATTCAGTGAAATATGTCAGACAATAAATCGTGCAATCTATTGTTTATATCTTCGTTATTCAAATTCACTACTGGAAAACGTTGTGTTAGCTTGTTTCTTCTTCCTGGAACCATGTCTTTCGTCACTGTTCTGTCCAAGACACTGTGACCTTTTCATATGGCGGAAGAATTTTAGTATCTGTGACACGATACGGTTTAAGAGCCAGTTTTTGTTTTTAAAATGTCAGGTCTTGTTGAATTTCAGTACTTTTCTTCTTCATGACCCCACAATTGCAAAAGCCCAGTTTTCTTGTTTATCTTAGTGGCTATAATGCTGGGTTCTCTATCGGGAGACCCATGATCGGACCCTCGGAAGGTGTAGATTTTTGTTTCTATCGTGTGCAAAAAGAAAACCCTAACCTGCGCAGTTCGCGGTAACTGCACTAGCCAGGTGGCCTTATTCCCTCAGGCTCACCACAAGGTGCTATGGGCAGTAGATTACAGTCATTCATTCATTCATTCATTCATTCATTCATTCATTCATTCATTCAGCAGCATGTCCTTTGCAGAACCTCGCTGCCATAACAACCTTCCGGAAAACTTCTCGATCACAAGCAAGATGTCCCGCGTCCGATACACCCATCTGGAGATCATCCGCCACATCCTGCATCCATCTTATCATTGGAAATAGTCCCTGACTGACGTCTATATGTGGCTATTGGACAAATGCATGTAACTTAAATTTGTTTAGTGGTGTTGTTTGTGTCATCAGCCGTTAGTCACTGTTCCAACTTCACGGCAAAGGGTCGCCACATACTGCTCCGTTTCAGTGGCAGTGAATATCAGACAAAATGCTCCTCACTGCCCCATGTGAAAAGTGGTGTTGTGTAATGGGTTTTAATACTGTGTAATCTCTGCATTGCTATGTTCAGCCCATGTCTAACTTCTTTTGATTAGTCCCCATAGTTGTTATAGAACCAAGTTATTTACAGTGTGGACATGTTTAGTTTCTTCATTATTGATTGTGATCACTGGTTTTGTCCTTGGACATTATGTTTGCTTTACTTAATTTCACAAAAAGATTGTGATTCTCACTGTGCCTAGTGACAGATGTGATCAGTTCTTCTAATACTTTAACATCGTTTTCTAAATCCTCTTATAATTCTTTGAGGGAGAACTGTCATCTGTACATCAAGGTTCTGAAATTGGATTTCCGCTATTTACAAATGAATGTACATTGTCTTTGGTCTCATAATGTTTGACTTCTCATTACATTCTTATCATTATCATGTGCCATGCTGGTAAGTGTGCGTGGTCAGGTTCGGCCATCTGATAAGATCACCAGAGTCGTGGATCAGTTTTGTATTCTTGTCTCGACCATGCCATGTGGTCAAGCCAAATAGATATTTACTTCTCTGCCTTCCCCTTGTTCTTTTTCCCTCAGTCATGCTTCCATCAAGTCATCTAGTTTATTTCTTCTCATAATGTGCCTACAGTCTAACTCTATGTCTAATTTCTATAATCATTTAAGATTTTCATTTGCGCCTAGTAGAACTTGCTCATTGGTTTTTCTGTTTGTCCTTGGTATTCTTTGCATTTTCCTCAGAAATAACATTTTCAGTGCCTTTAGACATGTTTCAGTGTGTCTGCTCATCGTCCACGTTTCACATTCATACAAAAAGTACTATCTCTATGTAGCACTTCAACACTCTTTTTCTCGTTGCAATTGACATCCTTTTATTAGTTAGTATGATGTTCATCTTTCAACTACCTTTGCTATATCAGTTCTTGTTTTAATCTCTTCAAGACACCTCCCATTAGATGTTATGACTGTTCCGAGATAGTTGTACCCATTCACGTGTTTAAGAATACTCCATCTATCCGTATATTACATTGTAGAACACTCTTTTTCTCGTTGCAGTTGACATCCTTTTATTAGTTAGTATGATGTTCATCTTGCAAAAGGCTACCTTTGCTATATCAGTTCTTGTTTTAATCTCTTCAAGACACCTCCCTCCCATTAGATGTTATGACTGTTCCGAGATAGTTGTACCTATTCACGTGTTTAAGAATACTCCCATCTATCCGTATATTACATTGTAGTATATATGTCTTCTTAGAGACGACCATAATCTATTTCTTCTTACAATTTAATTCTAACCCTAGTTGTTCACTGTGTACAATAACCGTATCTACTATATGTTGCAGATCATGTTCATTGGCTGCAATCAATACTTTATCATCCGCATATCTAATGTTATTCATGATATATACTCCATTGGTTATTCCTATCATATCTTCTAAAAATATGTCCACTGCATCGGCGAAAAAAGATCTGGAGACATAACACATCCCTGTCCCACACCTCTTAATAGGCTGATATTGATCTACATTATCAATACTTATGGCAGCGTGTTTTTTTTCCAATATATGTTTTATTTAGAAGTCTAAGGTCTTTTGCAGCAATTTGTAGATATGCAAGCATCTTCATAATTCGGCATGTCTTACTTTCTTTATCGAAAGCCTTTGTGTAGTCAATTAAGCAAAGATGTAGGTCTTTGTTTACCTCTATCGAATGCTCAATTAATGCTCTCAGCAAGTACACATAATTGCTTGCTTGCGTTCGCTGGCTGTGAACTCCAGTGTGAAGTCATGTATGTAGGATGGTGACATCCTGTTTGTCCAACATCAGTGGGATGTCCTACCGGACCTGAGGTTTGCGTGAGTATCCGTTGTCCCTTGTCTGGCTTATTGGTGTGCAGACTGGTGTAGGCAGATACTCTCCGACTTCGGAAGAATCAGCGATCCTACTACTTTAGCCAGGACCCCGAAGGGACCTGTTTCTCAGGATGCACGACTAGGACGTGCTAGTACAGTGGTTCTCAACCTTTTTTGACCAGTGCCCCCCTTCACTATATTTTCAGAACGTCATTCCCCCCCCCCCCCCCTCTCTTCGTATTTTCTACCTAAAAATGTGGCCAGTGCCCCCTTCACCATATTTTCAGAACGTCATCCCCCCTTTCGTATTTCCTACCTAAAAATCCCGCCCCGCCCCTACACAGTATACGTAATAATGGAAGCTAAATTTAATAGCACATACTAAAACAAGTCTAGATGTCCTCATAAAACATGATTTGTGGATCTACTTACTTTATAAATTGAATTTTACAAGGGTTAGACGTACAGAACCTACAGTATGAAGGGAAAACAATATCAAGCAATCGGTTCTTGTATTAACGCGATATTGAAATAATCTTAATTCCCCCTGGAAACCCTAAAATCCCCCCCCCCCCACCTGGGGGGGGGGGGGGTTCCCCCACCGGTTGAGAACCACTGTAATAGTAGGTCTTGGCCAGTATAGAACCTGGCCCTGGTGCCTTAGAAATACCTCTGCGTTCCAGTACACATCATTTACTGTGTCCTTGTCTTCTATTTCTATGAACCCATATTATTATTCTCCTATTTTAGGTTGTATTTTCTTTTCAACTATTTGCGTGATGATTCTTAGCACAATTTTCGTGATGCTGCTCAATATCCCAAATGTTCGATGTTGATCACATTCTAAGGCTCCCGATTTCTTTGGGATTGCTATAAATATAGATGTACACAAGTCAGTAGGTATATGTATCTCCTTGGAATTCATCATGACATTTGGGGGATTGCATCTAATGACCGAAATTCGTGGCTTACTCATTACGCAAGGGTGCTGTCACTTGTGAAGCAGACAGGACTGCTTGCTTGCTTGCTTGTGTTTGCTGGCTATGAACTCCAGCGTGAAGTCGTGTATGTCGGATGAAGACCTCCTGTTGTCCAACATCAGTGTGATGTCATACAGGACCTGAGGTTTGCGTGAGTATCCGTTGTCCCATGTCTGGCTTATTGGTGTGCAGACTGGTGGTTACTCGCCGTGCAGGCAGATACTCTCCGACTTCGGAAGAATCAGCGATCCTACTACATTAGCCAGGACCTCGAAGAGACCCTGCCTGCCCAGGACGCACGACTAGGACGTGTTAGTTTGGTTTTGGCCAGTATAGAACCTGGCCCCTGGTGCCTTGGAAACACCTCCGCGTCCCACAATACTGCAAAAGGCTGGGGGAAAAAACCACTGCAGGAGATCCTTGTGTACGTCAAGCATTCTTTGCCCACATTGTCAAAGAATACTTCCAGACATGATAAATAGACCTTATCAGCCATCTTAGAATTCACGGCTTCATACTTTCAACCCATGGATGAACTGAATGGTCATCATTTTTCTTGATGGACAAACACAGTATCATATATTGTTGAATATGTTGCAGTAGCAGAAGATGTTCTTTCATCAGGTGTAGTAGTAGTAGTAGTAGTTATAGTAGTAGTAGTAGTAGTAGTAAT
>JACEFZ010004374.1:25000-270000 GCA_014155875.1 Cepaea nemoralis | reverse complement strand
TGCCGCCTGCAGATGTATGGCGCGATAGTCTTCCCTCGATCAACCACACATTAAAGAATGCCGACTGTTTGTCGACGTGTGGGTGCGACATTCTGTCATCGATCGACCTCCAGGATTTTATGAGACATAGACCCCCTCTTAAGAGAGTAGTCCGCATCAACTATTTCTCATTGGAGGTTCGATCTAGATGAACTATTCCTATTCTTCAGGAGCTGGATGTCTAGACAGGAAATCAGCTCCAACATTTTCCTTCCCAGGTATATACTCCACCTGTGAAGTGTTAGGGCTGAAGCAGCAACGACCACCGCATCAAACGGTCGTTGAGCTTCTGAGAAGTGGCCAGGAACATCAAGGGTTTATGATCCGACTGGACCCGAAACTGAACTCCATACATATAGGGCTGGAATTTTTGCACGGCCCATACGAGAGACAAACACTCCCTCTCGACGGTCGAATAATTCCTTTCAGCCGGGAGAAGTTTCTTGCTTGCGTATGCCACTGGTTTCAAAACCGAAGCATCGTCTTTCCCTTCCTGTAACAAGGCTGCCCCAATTCCAATCCCACTCGCATCCGTTCTCAACACAAATGGTTTGGAAAGGTCGGGGAGCCTGTAAAACAGGTTTGCTGACCAAGGCCTCCTTCAACTACTGTATGCACTCTCGCACTCGGGTGTCCATACGATCTGGATCCGAGGAATCTGACTACTATCCCCCGACTCAGATCCACTTTTTAGAAGTACCTAGCCTTATGGAGCCTAGCGAATAACTGAGTTGGATTCGGCAAAGGTTCACCTGAAATTGAGTGTGACTGTTCAAGAGTCGATAGTCTATACACAACCGGTGTTCTCCACTTGGTTTGCGTAACAAAACCACCCCCGCATTGTATGGGCTGTGGATGGTGCAATCACGTCATCCTTCAGCAGTTTCTAGTATTTCCTCCTCCAGGGCCTTTTCTTTAGAGAATGGCACTGAGTAAACCTTTTGGCGAACAGGCTCTTTGGTGGTCAAGGTCATCTCGAACTCAAGCCAACCTCGTTCGTCCTGGTTTATCAGTCAGTATCTGCTTATGAGTACTCGAAGAACCTGGGTAATCTTTTCCCTCTCCTGGGAAGTCAGATCAGGGTTCACCTGCACATCCCTATAGGTTTCCTGGTGTACCAGTGGATATTCCCTGCCCTCGTTGGTTCCCGTTTCAGTCTCCACTGCAACTGCCATTGCCATGAGGTGGGCTGCTTTGTCTCCGGGTCTCTCCTCGTACTTCGCAGGAGATTAATATGGAAAATCTTCGACTTTCCCGGATCCGGATCTGATAGTTGGTTCTGGAGACCACCCTTTCTACGGGAAATGGTCCTTGCCAACCTATCTCCAGTTTGTTGGTTCCCGTTGGGAGTAGCAACAAGACTTTGTCTCCCACCTCAAGAGATCTGTCTTTAGACCTACGGTTGTAGTAAGCCGCATGTCTTTTTCTGGCCTTTCTCAAGTTCTGAGTTGCCAGAGTCCATCCCCTGTGAAGTTTTTCTTTCAGTTCCACCAAGTATTTATAAGAGGAGATCACTTCTTCTGACGTCCCCTCCTCAGTCCAACTCCTCAACATGGCTTCCAATGGTCCTTTGATTGGACGACCAAACAGCAAAGTAGCGGGTGGTAGTCCTGTTGAGCCACGAGGTACTTCCCGATAGGCAGAAAGTGCTGCTGGGATATATTCATCCCACCTATCAGGTTTTTCCTGTGCCAGTTTCCGGAGCATTGTCATCAACGTGCCGTTGAAACGCCCTACTTGTCCATTGGTTTGAGGGTGGTAAGGGCTGATATGTATATGGTTAGAGTGGAACACCCTAAACACCTCCTCCATAAGTTTCCCACAAAACTGGGAACCATTGTCCGTCAGAATCTTATTAGGGAAGCCCAACCTGGTAAAGGCCTCCATCAGTGCGCCAGCCACTCGTTTCGAGTCAATTGTGGTCAATGGTATGGCTTCACCCCACATTGTACAGCAATCCACCATTGTGAGTATGTACATGTTCCTCTTCCTAGTCCTAGGAAGTGGACCCACGATGTCGATGGCTACCCTCTCGAAAGGAGAGTTCATGATAGGCATTTCACCCAAGACCACCGGCGCTGTCCAGTGTTTCGGTGCCACCCTCTGGCACTCAGGGCATGACTTCACATACCGACGCACATCACCGGTCATTCCCGGCCAATAGTAATGGCAGGAAATTCGCTGCATGGTGGCGGCAATACCCATATGCCCACTAAATGAGATGGTATGCCCCATATGAAGAATTTGGGAACGGTAGGCCTTCGGGACCACCAACTGACCGTGTAGGTTGTCTCCCCTTCCGGCTCTCCTGTAGAGTATCCTATTCTTCATGTAGTACTGCCCCCGTTTTGGTGGATCAGCACTTCTCTGCAGCTTCTTGTAGCAAGGACGTAAGGTTGCATCCTCACTCTGGGCAGTTCGCAACTCCCCCGGCAGTGGGTTAGTGACAATTGCTTCTGCCTGATCAGTTCTCGTCTGAGAGCGATTTGAAGTGCTCCCATATGGATTGGCTCCCTGGGCATTCCCAGAAAGACATACCGGCAACCGAGGATGACGGGAAAATGGGATCGGTCAATACATCGGCCTTGATTGTGCCGGTGACATATCTTGACTGTATCTCCACTTTGGCAATTGGCAACTTCATGGCGACAGCACTCTTCTGTGCAGGCTGTATCTCCATGGTCTCACCTGTGAATTGTTCTGGATGTACCAGATCCGCCGAAATCACGGCCTCCCCATCCAGTCCAGTGTCGTATAGACACTCAACTTGTCGGCCGTTAACCGCTATCAATTCCACTACAGGTGGCTTATCCTGGTCTGGAGTCTCTTCCTCGGCCTCGACCTGTTCGGTGGACTCCACCTTAGGCTCTATTGGGCACACGACGAAATGAGAGTCTCCTGACTTAACCCTGCAGTCTTTAGCATTGTGCGTGTACGAACTGCAGTGTTTACACCATTTCCTTGTCCTAGATTTTCTCGTGCCGGACTTTGGTGAGCTCTCCTGGTTGTGAGCTTCCTTGTCGACCTCAGCATTTTCAGTGGCAACCTCCTTTGGAGCCACTTTACACGCCGCGAAGTGAGGGCCCTTAGCTTTCGATTTGCATTCCCTCGTATTGTGAGAGGGCGACTTACAAATCGAACACCACCTCTCCGTCCACGGTCGTTTTGGTGAAGAGCTAGGAGTGCTCTTGCTTCCCTCCTTCGTCTTCTCCAAACTCTTCTCTGAAATTTTAACATATGGTTCCACTTTCTTAGTTCCTGTGCTTTTGGGTTTTTTCCGGTCATGTTTCTCCTGACTTTTGGTGTTTGTGGAAAGGTTTTCTCCCGCCTCCCCATGTACCTCGACGAACCGTTCTGCCAATTTCGTCATGATGTCAATACGTTCCGCCCCTTGTTCTCCCAAGAATGTCCTGAGAGGTTTCGACATTTGCTTTCGCATCTGGTCGACTATCATGAGCTCTTCCAGACTCTCATAGTCATGCGCGAACTCAGCCAAATCCATCCACTTATGGAGATAGAATTTCAGACGCAGACTGTAGGCGGCAAACAACTCTCCCGGTTCTCGTTTCGCTGCTCGAAATTTTTTCCGGTAGGTATGTGACGTAACTTCGAAACGTTTCAGCAGAACCGTTTTCAATTCATCGTAATTGTTCTCGTGTCCTGGCGGCAGGCGAAAATAGACCTCGTAACCTGTCCCGCCTAATCCCTGGGACAACTTAAGATACCATTTGTCACGATCCAGACCCATAGCAACAGACATGGTCTCGAAGAGTTGTAAGTACTGGTCGATCTTCTCTTTGTTTTCTTCGTAGACAGCAAAAGGAAACTTCATAGCATTGTAGCTATGTCCACCCACTGGGGTTGAGCCAGGAAGAGAGGAGCTTCGCACTGCTCTCTCAGTTTCCCCACTAGATTGTCTCTTAAGCTCGAGTTCCCGCATTCGGTACTTCATGCTCCCTTTCTGAGCTTCTTGTTCAGCTTCCAATCTCTTAGCAGCTTGCTCCGCTTCAAGATTCTTCGCAGCTTGCTCAGCTTCAAGTTTCTTAGCAGCTTGTTCAGCTTCAGTTTCTTAGCAGCTTGCTCAGCTTCCAGTTCTAACCTTTAGTGGCTTGCTCAGCTTCTATTCTCTTAGTCTCTAACTCCATCTTTCTTAATTCCATCTCAGCCTTCCGATCTTCCCTTTCTGCTTGACGAAAATCTCTCTCCACCTCCTGTATGTAATCTGTTAGTGCAGAACCCGACAAGCCCATTCCTTCCCCCCTTGCCCTTAGTTCTGCCAAATCTAATTTAGGAGTGGCCATATTTCAGAGAGGTGAGTCAGCAGGTTGAGTGTAAATTTCTCTAAACAATATATAGATATTCACTAGTTAAATTTTATCTATATATTTAACACCACACAGCACAACACAAAACAATCTCTCAATGACAAGAGTAGAATTAGGACCAAAGACCTATGTAGACGTGTGAAGTGTGAACAGGCAAGATATGTGTCTTAACTCCTATCCACATTCACCCTAGCTGGATCCTCATTAATCTTGATATCACCGTCCCGTGTCGAGGATATCCCGTGTCAGGCGATACCGTGTACAAGATATCCCGTGTCAGACAATCCCGTGTCAAAATATCCCGTGTCGAGATATCCCGTGTCAAAGTATCCCGTGTCGAGATATCCCGTGTCAAAATATCCCGTGTCGAGCCCCAGTAATGTCGTATTATTTATATGTGTCGTCCCTGGGGTGAGGGGAATCAACACCGACAATCTTTTAACCCCATATCAATATCTTAAGGATCTCCCAGCTTTATGTCCACTTCACCCAGTCAGTCCCTGGATCTCTCTCTCTCTCTCTCTCTCTCTCTCTCTCTCTCTCTCTCTCTCTCTCTCTCTCTCTCTCTTACTACTGAACCAAGCCCCCTCTCATTCTTTTCCCAACACACTACACAACACTGGCTCTAACAACAACAACAAATTAGTTTAATAGAGAAAAGTGTCATGTATGTGCAAAGTGCTATGTGTAGAATGTCTGTCGTATATTCTAGTGTGTATGTAGAGTCAGACCGAATAGATCAGGAGCAAAGTCTGTTTCATCACTGTACTGGCCACACAACAGCACCATATATGATGGACAGAAGACCTGCACCCAAATGATGTGTCTCTCAGGCCAAGTGTCGACTTCCTCCGATAGCTCTTGGACAATCCGGATGCTTGGTCATCAATAGTGGAAACAGTCCAATATTGATCATCAATCTAACACACACAGTGTAACTACTCTGTTCATAAAAGTTCGGTGATCAGAGAATCCTTAAAAAATACTGTTACTGTCACTTTGGAAAACTCAATGTTAGTATTTAACTGTTCATAGGAATTCCCCAATTGTAACACAATTTGTTAATTGGTAATGATAGGAATTCACCAATTGTAACTCAAAATGTTAATTTTCCCGGTATTTATATCTACTAGTGTTCCTGGTACTGGTGTTATAGTCAGTGTCTTGATTTTACTGTGATGTAAACTATCACTCAGGAAACACACTTAAATAACCATCGTTTCCTGCTCAGCAGAGGCCAGGTTCCTGCAGAACCTCTGGGTTATGGGCCCAGTGCAAAAGCCTCTTAGTAAACTCTGCCTTCAATATTCGAGCCATGACTTTTCTTCTAGCTTCTTGGTAAACCTAGTGGAATCATATATTATTCCGGTTTGAAAATTGGGACTACTAAATCACACGAAGGTAACTGTCCGCCAATGTAAATCGACAGAAGACACTGTAATCCCTCTCCAGAATCAAACTCGGAATAACACACACGTCTTAGTTGTTTTACAACATTTGGTCGACTTCCCCAAAGTTGTTTATCCCACCGGTTTTAATACTGGGTCTGAGTGACGTCACAAAACTGTCCAGACACTAGACAGTCTAGAAGCTATTTTCTCTCTCCGTTTCCGACTTAATGTCAACAACTGGCTGGTTGTCCCTTTCATCTGGGAAATCATCCCGGTACTTCAAAAAGTCTTACCGGTCTGTAATCTAGAGAATTCTTGTCCCCACAACAAAAGATCCTGCCGACCTACATCCAGACAGTCCGTCTACCACATCAAAGGATGGCTGCCGCCTGCAGATGTATGGCGCGATAGTCTTCCCTCGATCAACCACACATTAAAGAATGCCGACTGTTTGTAGACGTTGGGTGCGACATTCTGTCATCGATCGACCTCTAGGATATTATGTGACAATCACTTCAGATTGAGCGAATCCAGTAACCAATAGCGATGTGTAATTCTAGGATTCTGTTTCAGAGAATGTTGGTTTCTCTAGGAGTGATTTAGTCTTTGTTTGGAGTTGTAAGAAATCACCAGGCTAGAACCACATGCCAAGCGTGCCCTATAAATCACCTTAACGGTGACACCAGGCCTGGTGATGAACTTTGTTTTACTATCTCCATGTCTTGATCATAGATAGTTTACTGTTCTACAGTGTAGACAGGTGCATTCTTGATTATTAGTATTTCACGCCACAGCAGTTGAGTCATAAGGATTTCTTGATTATATAATTGAGGTTTCTTGGTTATTGGTATGTGACTGCGTCATTGTTTCTTGAATAGTATCATTCCACTGGTTTACATTATACCAGTATCATGGTGAGTTCTTGAATATTAGTATGTATGTCAGGCTCAGATGAATACTCGTTCTCATTCGTATTACTAATATTTTTATTACTCTACAATACACCATTCGTCTATTGAACACATAGGAAGTAGCATCTCTTCTGTTCATTAGGATTACGACTTATTTCCTTTCCTACCACTAATTATCAGTACACTCACACTTAGGGACTTGTCAGACAGAAGGTGTCTAAAATGACTGAAGACGACGGAGGTTAGTTGCAGGCTAGGATAGACACCAGAGATTTCATCCTAAGCCGCTACTTACCAGTTGTGTTTGGTGTGATTGCTTTTCAGAGATGTTTGTGGACACTCTAAGAATCTGAACAATTCTACCCCAATCATCATCACCATTTGTTTTGAAAACTATCAACATCAACTACAGTCATTTGAGTGTGGGGAACTGTCACACTGACCACAGCTCATAAACCACACGTTTGTAGTGACTGCTTCTAATGAGGTAACTTGAACTGTAAACCATAACTATTGCAGATGAGTATCCGACCACCTTCCTGGAGCCACCATCGTCTTTCTAGAAATTACCCATACGTCTTATGATTTTAACATAGTATGGAAACAAAGTGTATTGATATGCCAGATTGACTCTCCAGAAATAGAACAGTTATTTTTCAAATTTTATGTCTCTTTACAGGGTATGTTTTAATTTCTCCCTCTGGGAGTTTGTAACTCTTTTAAACTATTAAACCAGCGATAAGCGGTGTTCTCGCTCATTGCTAAGTAATTAATTGAAGTTACTGTTTTATAATCCAACATATTATTAGACTGTCCAAGTGAGTGAGTAGCACGACAGTTGTATCTTTAGTTGTTGTTTTTGTTAAACTTCTTTGTGATGCAAAGCCCACGGTAAGTCTAGGGGATTATTCTTTTTTCAAATGGTCTTCGTTGCGCTGCTAACTAAGTCTGCTGCCATCTGTTTGTGTACAGCTTCAACATTACCTGCGGTTTCTTGTGTGAATGTAAAAATAGAATACGTTTTTTTTTTTCTGGGACCAGTATTTGTACCATCCAGTGATGATACTTTCCTAATTTGTCCCATTGTCTTCTGCTGTAGATTTGACAGTTCTCTTTACAGTAGCTGATAACGCGACACCATTTCTAATTATATTTCTATTCACAAGTGGAAACATGATGTGGTTAACATTTCTTCCACCTGGCGTTGGATGTTTTTGAGAGAAGCTTTCATTCCAAAGGCAAATGTCGTAAAGTGATCTAACAACAAAGCATAGTCACAATAGTGCAATGTGCCATATATCATTTCACCTCAATGACTTTCCAGTTCTACCAGTTGATCGTTATGTGTCAGCTGCACAGTACTTTGCACTATATTGTCGTACTTTCATTCACATATTCTCCTGGACCACTATATCCCTGCATTCTCTGTCCCAAAGCCTTGGACCTCCTTGATGATCAACGCCCTGCCTGTTGGCCTGGTTGCGTCCCATCACTTTCTTTTGCCTTAAGCAATCTTTGGGCAGAATCGACTACACTGCCAACTTTCCACTTCCTTCGTTCGTTGAGCGTGAGTTGGGTGCCGCGTACTGTTTCACTTGGAGACTAGTGTAGCACCCGTTTAGCTTTTCTGACCTAATAGTCCTCTATGATGGGCATAAACAGGAGCACGAGCTTTGCCTTCTGGTGTGGATGGTACTTCTATACAAAAAATCTCACCACACTGCCTAACTTACCTTGACACAGCAGCTGCATTCAGACGTTTTCTCAATGTATTCTATAGTATCATAGCTGGTAGCCTCCAAGGTATCATTTGGGGTACTAGTGATTTTCTTAAGCACTGTCAAGTCCAGTCCTCGACCAATGCCAACCCCCAGGATCAAAACACCACTATCCTTCAGTCTTTGGGCCGTTTCTAATGCTGTGGATAAAAGAAAAGAAGAAAATGATAGTCATGATATAGATATGTTTTCTTCTTCTCCTTGTTTTTCTCCACATTTCTTCTCTTCTCCACCTCCTTCTAATACTTCTCCTTTTACTTTTTTCTCCTCTTTCTCCTTCACCTTCTTCGTAATATAATCTTAATATTCAGGTCTTCATCTGCTCCATATTAGCAATATCTATATACTTATCACAGTTGCAATAATAAGTTTATTTCCTAGCTATTTGGGAAAGATCTGACAGTTCAATCGTCACCAATTGTTTGGGGCACATTATGAGAAGAAACAAATTTGAGAACTTGATGACCACTGGCAAGGATTGAGTAGAAAAGAACAAGGGGAGGGCAGAAGAGATGGATTGGCCCGTGGTATGGTCGAGACAAGAACACAAGAGCTGATCCACGACTCTGGTAATCATGTGAGATGGCGAAACATGACCGCCCATGCTTATCGGTATGCCACATAATGATGGTGACAGTTCAATCAGCATTGAGTGCATTATTGAGACAGTTTGTTTAAAACTTGAAAGGAAGGACCTGCTAATTCATACAGCATTGCGTATATTTATTCAGATCGTCTTGTCTTGAAAAAAGGACCTGCCAGTTAATCCGGCATTATATGTATCCATTTAGTCATATGAACATTTCTCATATATCACTTCCATATGTTTTATGAAGTTACAGACTGAAGTTGCAGATTACTTCACTCGTCATATTTATGTCAACAGTGTGTGTGTGTGTGTGTGTGTGTGTGTGTGTGTGCGCGCGCGCGCGTGTGTGTGCGTGTGTGTGTGCAATGTCAGTGAATTGTCAGGATCAAGGTATATTTGTAAAGAAAATAAATATGATCTTTTAATATATACAGAAGCAAGGTATTCTACAATATAAATTGAACAAAAGACATAGAAAAAGTTCTCATAATACACATGTGTGACGTGGACAAAACGCATATAGAGAAATTTGACAAAGCAAATAAAGGAAGTGGACATAACATACATACATAAAGTGAACAAAACAGTTATAAATAATTAGTCAAAATCCAAACACATAAATTGAACACAACTTATACATATAAATGGAAATAATACATACACATAAATTGAACACAACTTATACATATAAATGGAAATAATACATACACATAAATTGAACACAACTTATACATATAAATGGAAATAATACATACACATAAATTGAACACAACTTATACATATAAATGGAAATAATACATACACATAAATTGAACACAACTTATACATATAAATGGAAATAATACATACACATAAATTGAACAAAACACATACACATAAAGTGGACAAACCACAATACCTTTAGCTTCGGAACTAGGGGTGCCGTCAGTGAAGAGAACAACAATGTCAGGGGCGTCCCCTCTGCCGCCTTTGTCGGTACTGAACATCTGTGTCTCCTCAATGCACCGGAAAGCACCATGCGTGTATGTGCTTGAGGCCATGTAAGTGACATTACTCAGAGCCTGGGTTTGAATCCAAAGATATGTTATATATAGATTTTTTTCCCACATTACATTGGGTATCTATGTTATACGTAGTGTCAGGTCTTAGTCAGATATGACTGAGATACCGTATGGCAGTAGATGGTACTGCCTGCTTGCTGTTAGTGCCGATTGTTGCGCGGCGCTTACCGAACCCGACACCCCACATTGTGCCAACGGCTTTGGGTGGTGGAGCTCAATTGGGAAGGTACAAGCCTCATCCTGGTGAGAGGAAATGCAACCTAAAGACTAACTGTCGTGGCAGGGCAACCAGGCCTTAAGCCTTGATTGGCAACTGGTTTAAGATGGAAGCCCCGACAGGCGGAAAGTCAGAGCATTGCTTTGCCGATCCGACAGCTTCTACAGCTTGTCTTGTTCCAGATGTATTGGTGTTACCTTTTCTCTGGTTGTAAAACTAGGCAGGCCAAGAGAGGGATCATGCGGCATGGTCAACACATGCTCTCTACAATTCAGCCCAGGCTTTGTGCTATGGAGAGGTATATTTTGCCTTTTTTGAAGCACAATGTAACAAACTATCGTCTGTCAAGACAAGAAGGTGGCAATAAATGGCTTTTTACAAATAGGGTTTGTATGTTATATATACTTGTCTTATGTTCCATCCATCATGTACCATTTCGGTAAGCGTGGATGATCATCAATCGCCATTTCACTCGATCACCAGAGTCGTGGATCAGCTCAGTGTTCTTGTCTCTACCATGCCACGTGGCAAGCCATCCAGGTATTTACTTCTCTGTCTTCCCCTTATTCTCTACCCTTCAATCTTGCCAGTTGTCACCAAGTTCTCCAATTGATTTCTTCTCACAACATTTCCAAAACATTCTGACTGTCTACGTCTAACTTCTCTAATCAGTCTACAATTTTCGTTTGTTTCTTGTAGTACTTAGTTTTTCTGTCTTTCCATGGTATTCTTTGCATTCTCCTCAGAAACCACAGCCATAAAATATTTTTCATCTTGACTGCTTATTGTCCAAGCTTCACATCCATACAAAGTACAGGTTCTATGTAGCACCTCAACGCTCTTTTTCTCGTTTTAATTGACATCATTTTATTGGTCAGTATATTTTTTTTATCTTGCAAAAGTCTACTTTAACCATATAAATTCTTGTTCTAATCTCTTCAAGGCATCTCCCATCAGATGTTACAACTGTGCCGAGATAACTGTACACACACACACACGCCCGCCCGCCCGCCCGCCCGCCCGCCCGCCCACACACACACACTCACACACACACACACACACACACACACACACACACACACACACACACACACACACACACACACACACACACACATATATATATATGATCAATTACAATTGAGGAGGTGTTAGTAACACTTGTGGAACGATTTATTAGTTGTTTGAAATTGTACGATAGGATTATATCATCCCATGTCTCTTGGATTTACTAATATCTATGTTAAAGTCACCTAGTATCAGTTTTCTACCAGGTGTAAACACTCTATCCATCATTGTAGTGAAGCAGTCATAGCAGCTGTACCCGGTTTCAAGGATTCTGATATATTTATCAAATAAGAAACGATTGCTGGCTGGCTGGCTTCATCTCTAACCAAACAAATTCTATCCTTACGGTCTCGAGATCACTTCTACGGGAACATTTGAGAGAACTGGAAATGTATACAGCAATATCTGTCTCTAATATTTGAATTTCATCTTTCCAAATTACTTTAAACACCTGGCGAGAGATTTCAGAGACGATTATTTTGTCGTTGAGACGATTTTCTGTGAATTTAAACACATGGATCTGTTTGCAATGTATTACAGAAAGCTCATGTAATTTATTGAGCAAATGAAAGATGTTGCGATGGCCTATATGTAGCCATCCTTGTTGACCACCGATCGTGACTGGCGAACATTATACAGTGAAAAAGAAGATGTCGCTTGTGGTATAACATTTCTGGACTTGTGTAACTTTATTTAGATGCAGTTAAGGTTATTAGAGGGGGAGGAAAATGTCTGTGCTAGAGTGACATCATGAAGGCTTGGTGCCGGCTGAAGTTGACAGTTCCACTGATAGGAGTGTAGATTACCGTCCAATGAAGGACGACTGCTATGGGTGTCACTTGAAGTGCATACATTGGAAGCAGACATCGGGGGATGCACACCATTGTTTAACAGTGTCCCCTTTGACATGATAGAGGGAGACTACTTTATGGGCAATGGAGGAAAGAAAGCATCAAAATTAGAAACATTGGGATTGGAGTATAGATTGATGTTCACGGCATTGTATTCCCGGGGTATAGGCAAGGGTGGTGTGGGAAGAAAAAAAAATATTTTCTGAACACTAAGAGATAGGTGTTGCCTGAGGTGAAGCTCGGTTTTCTCCTGTAACTGGTGCTGGTTGTTGTGCATGTTCGTGATATTTTATTTTTTTCCCGCTAGTATGCTACTTCCTAGCTTGGAACAATGTATTTGATACCTGTATTTATTTTTTCTTAAAAGCCCAGGATGGAGATATAAGATACGAGGTATTATTAATGAAATTCGTGTTATTATCGTTACACAACTTTTACAGAGTTAGATTGGCAGTATCGGCAGTACGACGCTGGAATCCATAAAAGGGTGGAATGATTTATTACATGAACATAGATGATTTAGGAAATGTATTGCACAAGAACACCTCCAATGTAGCTTGTTGTGAGGTGCTTATGCTTTTATTATTCATGATATTGTTGACACAAAAATAGACTGTTGCTTTTCTAATTCTGTCGTTCACTTTGAATTTCGGCAGTGTATACGTTAGCCTATCAATGTCCGCGCCTGGTAGAGGATAGATCCAAGTTGTTTCGCTGTCAGACGATGACATGCGATCACTATAAATTCCCTTCAGCATTGAGTCTCTAATGATGGCATGTGTTGCACTGTTCTCTATCTAGTTTTATCTCTCGCTGCTGGTGTGTCCGTTTGGATTGTTGTTGCAACTAGTCACCGTAGTCTTCTTGTGTTGTTGATTATATATGCTGATTGTTTGAGTTTGCTGTTGATATCTAGTAGTGGTAGCTGGTAAGTGTGGTGATTCGTGATCTGTTGATGATGAATCTGCACTTTGGGTCTGGAACCTGTTGCTGATATGAACACCAATGGGGTAGATGGATTGTGAACGCTCTTCTGGTGTAGTACTAATGTTGCTATCTGTTGAAACTGTCTGTGGGTCATTAAATAGCAAACATCCATTAGCCATACACACCTCAATATCACCATATTTACTATCTGTTTGCGCACTTTTTCCAGTGACGGTGCACCATGTAGCTTTAAAACGTATAGTTTATTTAAAGGTTTCCTTCTCTTCTTTGAGGAGGCGGATTTTTTTCTTTTTCTTTATTTTTCGTTTGTTTTGTTGTGTATTTTGTTTGTTTGTTTGTTTGTTTGTTTTTTTTTTTTTGAAGAAGAAGAATAGCGTTTTCTTCCTTAAGCAAAGTAATAATAATAGTTGTGTTACTGGAAATAAAATTATGTTAGCCTATCCTCAAAGATCTGAATAAGTTCACGACAAGTATTATGGCTGTGTGATTTGGCCAATGAAAGAGTGTCTAAAGGTGTTGTATTAATTACACATTTATCAGATTCTGCTACTGGCACTATTGCATTGTTAAGGTTGTCCCTTGACCACTAAGTAACATAGTGGAAGATGGCGTTGTAGATGACCGATTCAGACGCTGAGATGGAATGCTCGCTAACTTTTGTCACGTTTTGTCTTTGTGTACATTTTCGAAGAGCTTAGGATTTAAGTTGATGGCCGCAAGCTGAGGAACATTTTGACAATATAGGCAGCTCCAATGGCACAGAATAAACAAAAGTAAGGCCTTTCTATAAAGCCTGCGTCTCACTAGTCACGTATAGCTAAATCTCACGTTGTCGTGAATCGATAATTGGTAACGTTAAAAAATAAATGGCCGTAACCGTCACATTTCACATAGAAATCCTCAATTCACCAAATAAACATTCACATAAATTTAAAATGTCTGTAGATGCAGTTTCGAAAGTGAACACAATTATATATATATATATATATACTATATATATATATATATATATTATATATATATATATATATATATATATATATATATATAGATATATATATATATATATATATATATATATATATATATAACATCTCGATTGATTTAGAAAAACGTTGATACATATTTAAAAATCGAGAGAGCTGGTGAAACACGTACGTTCGTGACAGAACAAGAACTCAGATGACATGTATAAAATATAAGCCCAACACATCCCGTCTATGCCTTACAGAAATGTTAATAAGTACATTAATTTTGCTTACCTTGTGAAGTGTTTCAAGGCTGCTGTGGTCCTTCAGATCAAACATTTTATCAGATGTTTTACTGTACACAATGCCACCAAACCGCACATCACTTGGTCCAAGCTTGAAATTACTGGTAAGTCTTTTGGCAAAGACAAACTGCTTGTCAAAGTGTTCAGCGCCAATGCTGTCTGAGGCATCAAATACTAAGATAACATCTGCCTTAGTTTTGCATACCTCAACCTCTGAAATGAACGATATATATATATATATATATATATATATAATATATATATATATATATAATATATATATAATATATATATATATATATATATATATATATATATATATGTGTGTGTGTGTGTGTGTGTGCGTGTGTGTAGAATAGATCTCTACAGTGAAAAAACAGCACATGTAAGAATATGTGATGTTATAACAGATCAGTTAAATATAGGACAAGGCATCAGAGAGGATTGAATTTCCCCACCTTATCTGTTTAATTTATACACTGAATACAACATTATAAATATTAGATGCAATATTGACCAGGAATACGATGATCTCTCTGTAATAGCAGGAATAGAAATACCCGAATGGTGACATGCTGACAGGAAAATATAACTATGAATTAAAACAATGCAACGCCTAAACTACGAGGGTAAGTTAATAAGTAAATCACAAATGGCTGTAGAAAAATAACTAAATATGATAACTTGAAACCAGTTTGTTTTAATACATACAGTGTCACTTTATTTCTCAACATAATTTCACCAACCTTGATGCACTTATCCCATTGTTTTATCAGTCCCCCCAAACCGGCTGCATATAGCTTTGTTTCTATTTAAGGGCCATCCGACAGAACTGTGTGACTTACTTATTGATTCGCCCTCGTTTTTCTACCCAGCTATGCACCTCTTTACGGGACAAACATTTGTCAGCATAAACACTGAAAACCCACCTTTGCGGGAGACATTTAGAGAATGATGCCGAAGTTGAATGTGAAGTGAAAACGTGGTTTAGAAAACAGAGCACGCAGTTCTATGCAGCCGCTTTGTGTTAAGTGCATCAATGTTGGTGGAAATTATGTTGAGAAATAAAGGGACAATGTATGTATAAAAATAAACTGGTTTCAAGTTGTTATAATATTTAGTTATTTTTCTACAGCCGTTCGTGACTTACTTATTAACTTACCCTCGTAATAAAGGCAGTGCATGGACACATTCAAAAACGCAACGTGTATCTAAATGCAACAAATATAAACTTGGCAACCTATAAAACAAATTTGCCGACACATATATTTATTGGAAAGAAATCACAGAAAATGTGCAGTTTTGTATGTCTATGCTCAAGGCAGGCAATTATGATGACAGAAAATAAAATAAAAAACTAAAGCAATTAAAACCTTTATGGACTGGAAGAGACAGAGCAAGAAAATCATAGCACTGAAAGTATGTATATTTCAAGTGGCATATTGTGGGTGTGAAACTTGGGCATTTAACAAATCAATTGACAAGCACATTTACACCTTTGAATATATGTGTACAGGTAAGTAATACGAGTTCAGTGGAGGAAAAAGAACAGAAATAGAACAACAAGAACTCAATATTAATATTTATTAAAACAAACCAAATTAAGTAAAATTAATTTTAGGTATGGAAAAGATAACTATAGCGTGAGATATACCAGAGAAATAAAGAAGGTGAAGACCACAATGTAGATAGATTTAAGATTTGTTTGTTAATTGACACCTCACAGCAACAGAGCCAGAACTGTTGACGTAGAACTGAGATCACCTGTGTAGGACCGTTATGGAGACAAGGTTCTGCCCAAGTCATGCCACAGGATGATGATGTTTGTAGCTCTCAGGATTGGTTGACTGGTGAATGCGTTGGAGGGACTGAGATAGAACAACTCTTCAATACATTAGATTACTGGTGAATCCGTTGGAGGACTGAGATAGAACAACTCTTCAATACATTAGATGACTGGTGAATGCGTTGGAGGACTGAGATAGAACAACTCTTCAATACATTAGATGACTGGTGAATCCGTTGGAGGACTGAGATAGAACAACTCTTCAATACATTAGTTGACTGATGAATGCGTTGGAGGACTGAGATTGAACAACTCTTCAATACATTAGATGACTGGTGAATCCGTTGGAGGACTGAGATAGAACAACTCTTCAATACATTAGTTGACTGGTGAATCCGTTGGAGGACTGAGATAGAACAACTCTTCAATACATTAGATGACTGGTGAATCCGTTGGAGGACTGAGATAGAACAACTCTTCAATACATTAGTTGACTGGTGAATCTGTTGAAGGACTGAGATAGAACAACTCTTCAATACATTAGTTGACTGGTGAATCTGTTGGAGGACTGAAATTGAACAACTCTTCAATACATTAGATGACTGGTGAATCCGTTGGAGGACTGAGATAGAACAACTCTTCAATACATTAGTTGACTGGTGAATCCGTTGGAGGACTGAGATTGAACAACTCTTCAATACATTAGATGACTGGTGAATCCGTTGGAGGACAGAGATAGAACAACTCTTCAATACATTAGATGACTGGTGAATCCGTTGGAGGACTGAGATAGAACAACTCTTCAATACATTATATAACTGGTGAATCCGTTGGAGGACTGAGATAGAACAACTCTTCAATACATTAGTTGACTGGTGAATCTGTTGGAGGACGGAGATAGAACAATTCTTCAATACATTAGTTGACTGGTGAATCTGTTGGAGGACTGAGATTGAACAACTCTTCAATACATTAGATGACTGGTGAATCCGTTGGAGGACTGAGATAGAACAACTCTTCAATACATTAGTTGACTGGTGAATCTGTTGGAGGACTGAGATAGAACAACTCTTTAATACATTAGTTGACTGGTGAATCCGTTGGAGGACTGAGATTGAACAACTCTTCAATACATTAGTTGACTGGTGAATCTGTTGGAGAGATGAGATTGAACAACTCTTCAATACATTAGATGACTGGTGAATCCGTTGGAGGACTGAGATAGAACAACTCTTCAATGCATTAGTTGACTGGTGAATCCGTTGGAGGACTGAGATAGAACAACTCTTCAATACATTAGATGACTGGTGAATCCGTTGGAGGACTGAGATAGAACAACTCTTCAATACATTAGTTGACTGGTGAATCTGTTGGAGGACTGAGATAGAACAACTCTTCAATACATTAGTTGACAGGTGAATCTGTTGGAGGACTGAGATTTAACAACTCTTCAATACATTAGATGACTGGTGAATCCGTTGGAGGACTGAGATAGAACAACTCTTTAATACATTAGATGACTGGTGAATTCGTTGGAGGACTCAGATAGAACAACTCTTCAATACATTAGATGACTGGTGAATCCGTTGGAGGACTGAGATAGAACAACTCTTCAATACATTAGTTGACTGGTGAATCTGTTGGAGGACTGAGATTGAACAACTCTTCAATACATTAGATGACTGGTGAATCCGTTGGAGGACTGAGATAGAACAACTCTTCAATACATTAGATGACTGGTGAATCCGTTGGAGGACTGAGATAGAACAACTCTTCAATACATTAGATGACTGGTGAATCCGTTGGAGGACTGAGATAGAACAACTCTTCAATACATTAGATGACTGATGAATCCGTTGGAGGACTGAGATAGAACAACTCTTCAATACATTAGATGACTGGTGAATCCGTTGGAGGGCTGAGATAGAACAACTCTTCAATACATTAGATGACTGGTGAATCCGTTGGAGGACTGAGATAGAACAACTCTTCAATACATTAGTTGACTGGTGAATCCGTTGGAGGACTGAGATAGAACAACTCTTCAATACATTAGATAACTGGTGAATCCGTTGGAGGACTGAGATAGAACAACTCTTCAATACATTAGTTGACTGGTGAATCCGTTGGAGGACGGAGATAGAAGAACTCTTCAATACATTAGTTGACTGGTGAATCTGTTGGAGGACTGAGATTGAACAACTCTTCAATACATTAGATGACTGGTGAATCTGTTGGAGGACTGAGATTGAACAACTCTTCAATACATTAGTTGACTGGCGAATCCGTTGGAGGACTGAGATAGAACAACTCTTTAATACATTAGTTGACTGGCGAATCTGTTGGAGGACTAAGATTGAACAACTCCTCAATACATTAGGTGACTGGTGAATCCTTTGGAGGACTGAGATAGAACAACTCTTCAATACATTAGTTGACTGGTGAATCCGTTGGAGGACTGAGATTGAACAACTCTTCAATACATTAGATGACTGGTGAATCCGTTGGAGGACTGAGATAGAACAACTCTTCAATACATTAGTTGACTGGTGAATCCGTTGGAGGACTGAGATAGAACAACTCTTCAATACATTAGATGACTGGTGAATCCGTTGGAGGACTGAAATAGAACAACTCTTCAATACATTAGGTGACTGGTGAATCCGTTGGAGGACTGAGATAGAACAACTCTTCAATACATTAGATGACTGGTGAATCCGTTGGAGGGCTGAGATAGAACAACTCTTCAATACATTAGATGACTGGTGAATCCGTTGGAGGACTGAGATAGAACAACTCTTCAATACATTAGTTGACTGGTGAATCCGTTGGAGGGCTGAGATAGAACAACTCTTCAATACATCAGCCGTGGCTGATAAGTTACAGTTGTCCGTCTCAGGCTCAAAAGGTACTGGGTTCGAACCACAATATAAGTCTGGGACTTTGTATAAGAACCTTTGGTATCTAATAACTTCACACGTCTCTCTGATTTCTTGTGTAGTTAAATACAGGAGGTCTTGTGTTCAAGTTGTATGCTTTAAAAATCCTACGACTGTTGGAAATTACAAAGATCAGGCTTAATTCCGCTGACATGGTGAAATTGTTAGGAAAGAAAACTTACCTACGGCTAGATAGAACCCGTCAACTTAGATGGAATGAACGGTGGCCATTTGGGTCTTGCGCCTGAAGGATTAACGCTGCCTCACAAGTGCAGCCGCCGCGAACTGCAGGTTAGTGGTTTCTGTCTCACAAACAAATTTACATCTTACGTAGGACTGAAACCTGTGTCTCCTGAAGCATTCTTAGCTACTCGGCCAGCTGGTCCTCGCCGTAACATCATAATTTTTAATAATATAACAGGGACATGAGGAGGAAGAAGCAGTAGAATGAATGAGGTTACATCCAGCTGGAAGAGATAGGAAATACGTTCCTTTACTCACCTTTCCAATAACTTCACATACTGAAAGACCTTTATATACTGAGTGTAAGTATGTTACTTGCCGTTATAACAACTTCATTTATTGAGTGTAAGTATGTCACTTGCCTGTATAACAGCTTCATATACAGAGAGTAAGTATGTTACTTGCCTGTATAACAGCTTCATATGCCGAGTGTACGTATCTTGCTTGCCTTAATAACAGCTTCATATACTAAGTTTAAGTATGTTACTTACTTTTATAACAGCATAATATACTGAGTGTAAATATGTTACTTGTCTTTATAACAGCTTCATATACTAAATATAAGTATGTTACTTTCCATTATAAAAGTTTCAGATATTGAGTGTACGTATTAAGACCCTAAGTAGATCAAGGGAAAGGAGCGGCTGGCTGAGTGGATAGAACGCCGGACTCCCATTCGGGAGACCTGGGTTCGATCCCTCGGTAAGGTGTGGGATTTTTTTCTGTCGGGGGTAAAAAGAAAATCCTAACCTGCACAGTTCGCGACGACTGCACTTGCCAGGCGGCCTTAATTCCTCAGGCTCAAAGACCCCTCCTCTGCCATACACCGCAAGGTGCTATGTTGGCAGTAAATGACAGTAGATCAAGGACATGGAGAACTTCTGACCATAAGATCAAAAATCAGATTGATTACGTTCTCATCAACAGAAGTTTTTGAAATGCCTTAAAAGTCGCAAAAACTATATTAAGCGCAGACTGCTACAGCGACCATATATTAATCATAAGTAATACACATATACAATTAAAGAAAGTCAAACATACACCAAGATACACAAACTTTAATCTACAGGCTATTGTCTTTCCTCTGGAGTGCACTAGACAGGCTGAGAGAGGGATCATGCTGCATGGTCAACGCATGGTCTCTATATTTTAGCCCAGGCTTTGTGCTATGGAGAGGTATAAACTCCATCCCTGGTCTTAACCGGTCTCAGAATCAAAGCGAGGGGTAGCAGCTACTGGTTATAAGTCCTTGTCAACTGGCGCAGACATGGGGCGACACGGATTGCTTCTGACGGTGGGAGACACCTACAGGTGTCGCTGATCAGCTACCGCCCGCCTCAAGCTGGGCAGCAAAATCTGAATCGCAGGCTGTGAAACCAATGCGCTAGGTATTACTAACAAGAAAAATAGAAATATCATGCTACGGCTTGCAACCTGGAACGTAAAAACTTACTCACACCAAGTGAAACGTTTAAACAGATTTCATATGCGGTGTCTGCGAAGAATTCTTGGTATTATGTGGCAAGACAAAATCACAAATACTGAAGTATTGGAAAGATCAGGTTGTGTGACAGTTTATTCCATGTTCCGTCTTCGTAGACTTAGATGGATAGGACATCTTAGGAGGATGGATGATGGTAGAATACCAAAAGACATCTTTTTTGGTGAATTACAGATGGGTAAGAGATCTAGGGTCGGCCTCTACTACGATACAAAGATGTGTGTAAGCGGGACATGATTGATACAGGCATTGATAACGCACATTGAGAGCAAGTCGCCGCTGAACGTGTTGCATGGAGGGCAAACATCAGAAATGGAATAAAGACAAAGGAGAAAATTATTGCAGATAAGTCACACACCTAGCGTTTGAGACGTAAGATGGTGCATGATGGTGGAAATGACCACGTGTTCACATGCACCCACTGTGAACTGACATTTACAGCGCAAAATGGCCTTATCAGTCACATTCGCTACCGCCATAGGTACAAGTTATTATGCCCTTTTAAAGCACAAACTATCGACTGTCAAGACGGCAAGGTGCCAATGTGATATTATACTTCCTAGGTACTTGAAACTCTTTATTTGTTTCAAGTGATGTTCGTTTAGGTGAATCGTTGTTGCTGTTTCTTCTTTAGTTACAGTCTCTGTTTTACTTGTGCTAATTTTCATGTTATGTTCCCCACACATTTCATTTAGACTATTCATGTTGTCTTGTAATTCAGCTTCATATTTTGCTATTAGTGATTGGTCGTCCGCAAACAGGCGTTCTCTAATGGTTAGATTTGCAGATGGTTCTTCTTCCGTGTTCTCGTCATGCGGTGTTCTTGCGGTCTTTGTTTGGCTGGTTTCTTTAAATATGTTGTGTATATATGTTATAAACAAGAGAGGGGATAGGACACAAATTATCGTAATACGGATCTTATGGTGAAGGGTTCTGAGTATCCTCCAGTTGCTCTCACTATGCATTCACAATTGTTGTATAAACTTCTACATAGGTTTGTTAGATGTGTACTCACTCCATATTGTTTAAGGATTTCCCACGGCTTATTTCTATCTACTATATCAAATGCCTTTTCTTGGTCGGCAAAGGCTAAGTAGAGTGTTTCATTGAATTCGATTGATTTTTCTATAAGTTGTCTAAGCGCAAACATGGCTTCTGTGCATCATTTGTTTTTCCTAAATCCAAATTGTGTTTCGCTTAGCTGGGGTTCTATTGCAGTTCGTAATCTTTTCTCAAGAATTGAGCAAAATATTGTCCCAGTATGACTCAAAAGGGAAATACCTATGTATTGTGTGCAGTCTCTTTTGCTGCCTTTGTTTTTCCAATTTGGGATATTTATGACGTTTCCCCAGTCTCGTGGTGTCTGTTGTTCTACCCAAATATGGTTGAATAGTCTATATAGTATATGTATAGAAAATAATATGTAGAAAAATAAAAAGGAGGGCATTTCAGAAATAACAATTTGACAAAGTCATGCAGGAACAATGGGTTCTGAATTGTGTAAAATAGAAGGAAAAAAATACTGATAACAGGGTACAGTGGCGAGACAATATGATTTGTATATTTTTCCCCACTAAGTGAATTATGCAGCGTGTATTTTATATTCTTGCTATTTTGAAGTTATATCTATTTGTGTAACATTTGAAGGGATGTCTATTTTTACGCTTATGAAAGTCTGAATGTGTAAAAGTTGAAGTTATTTCTATTTATTAAGTTTAGGAATTAGACAATCTGAATGTGGAAAAGTTGGAGTTTATATATATATATATATATATATATATATATATATATATATATATATATATATATATATATATATATATATATATATATATATATATATATATATAGCTTTCTCCGTAACCCCGAGTACTCTCGTGGTTGATGTGAGCGCACGAGAATTGGATGCGGTTCGAGTCGCGCCAGTGACTTATGAGAGTATGGAGCCGGTCGCTCAGAAAGCAATGGCAAAATACTGAGCGTAATGCCAAGAAATCAACAGTCAGCTGATAGATGCTGATGTTGACAGCGATGTCCTGTAAGGATATGCAAAACACACACACACACACACACACACATATATATATATATATATATATATATATATATATATATATATATATATATATTTCGCATGTCCTTTACAGGACATCGCTGTCAACACCAGCATTTTACCGCTGTTGTTGATTTTTTTTTGGGGGGGGGTTGATTTTGCTCAGTAGTTTGCCATTGCTTTCTAAGCGGCCGACTCACTTATCCCGTAAGTCATCAACGCGGCGAGAACCGCTACCAATTCTCGCGTGCTGCGTTACCCTATGTGGATAAACGGTATTACAAAGAAAGTAGTTTAACTCCTAGGCCAGGGAGACATCAATACATTACGCTTATGAAATAGACAGTCTGAATGTGTAAATCTTGAAGTTATATCTATTTATTATGGTTATGAAATAGAAAACAAAACCATTGAAGAAAAAACAGAAGAAAGAAGGAATGAATGGAAGCACAAAGATAAATCAATGAAGGAAGGAAGACATGCGAGAAGAAAAGTGAAGAAAGGAAGAAATGCGAGAAGTAAAAAAACAACAACATTAAAATAAAAAAAATGATTACAAACCATCACACAGGGTAGGGTCCTCATCATTGATGACATAACCGGAGTTACAAGAACATTTGCGACCAGTAGAAATGATAGTACAGATGTGCTCACAGCGCCTTCCTGTGCTGCATGCATCAACGCCTGAAAGAAACCAACCACACAAATATCCATATGTACAGACGTATGAAGCAATAGATTTACGTATGAATCAGTAGATCCTTCATGCAGACCTCACCAGACTCTGTGCCGTGAAATTGTTCAGATCCATATCACAATTCCTGACACATGGATATAATTGAAAATTGTATGCTTATCCACCCATCCATCCATCAAGTGCCATGCCAGTAAGCGTGGACGGTCATGTTCTGCCATCTCACTCTATCACCAGAGTCGCGGATCAGCTCCGTGTTTCTGTCTCGACCATGCCACGTGGCCAAGCCATCCAGATATTTACCTCTCGGTCTTCCCCTTGGTCTCTTCCCTTCGATCTTACCAGTCGTCACCAAGTTCTCCAAGTCATTTCTTCTCATAGCATGCCCAAAATATTTTGACTATCTACGTCTAATGTCTCTAATCAGTTTACGATCTTCATTTGTTTCTTGAAGGACTTGCTCATTGTTTTTTTTTTTGTTGTTGCTTATACCCAACCCATTATTGGGAGCCATGATAGCGCAATAACAATAGCCTTCCAATTCAGAAGACATGTGTTCAAATCCACCTCGACGCTGAGGTTTAAAATAAACTGACACAGGCTTCAAGGTCAACCCAGTGTACCAGGAGTGCCAGGAAACGTTCTGTGAATGAGCGTGGCCAGCGTGGCATTGACATCACCCACATAGTGTCATTAGATCTATAGAAATGTGAAGCCTTAAGGCGTGGGAAAGGGTTGTTTATTATTTACTTTTAATATAATCATGATCTGTCCCAAATGATTTTTTAATAATTAAGCCTGCACGATGTGCAGCAATTGCTTTTTTGCTAGTTCGTTTAATACCCATCTGTTATCAAAACCTTGCTGGCATGATCCGGCAGTAATATTACTATGTGCCGTAAGATCATGATGCTGAGAAACATAATCGGGCAAAAGGATGAAGAAGCAGTACAAAGAACGAGATCTCGTTCAGCTTGCAGTGATTGGAAACAAGTTTCTTAACTCACCTTTGCAACAACGTCAGACACTGAGTATAAGTCTATTCTATTATTACTCACCGTTAAAAAGCTACGGATAATGAATGTATGTTACACGCCTTCACAACAGCTTCAGATACTCAGTGTAAGTACGTTACACGCTTTTACTAGAGCTTCAGATACTGAGTGTCAGTATATTCTATTATTACTCGCTTTTACATCAGCTTCAGATGCTAAGTGTAAGTAGTTTCTACGTTTAACCTTCAGCATCGTCTTTCAAGTGCCACCTCCGTATTGATGGTTGGCTGCAATGAATTTCCACCTCTGTTTTGTCTCTCACTCTGATTGTACACACTAACAGTCTGCAATTTATCTATCTCTTGATGCTATCTTCCCACTTGTAATGCTGCCTATCTTTCGCCAAATTTCCTTTGACTGTGCCCCCCCCCCCCCCCCCCCCCCAGTGTGATTTTGATTAAAGTGATTTACATAGTCAATTATATGATTTTTCTCTTCTAATGCTTCATCAGCCAGCTATCGTTGCATGCTGTTTCACTGGGCCTTCACCAATTATTTGCTTTTGTTTCCATAAAAGGTGACATAGTCTTCTGCATATTCATATTTCTAGAGCCTCAACCCTGATGTACAGATATAAATCATTGACAATCAACAGATTATTGAAAAATTACGTTGTGACTTAATGAGAAGGGGAAAGCTGCAACATGCCGCAATAGCAGGCATTCTGGAGGGAAAGAAAGGTCGGGGTAGGGTAAACCACAAGAGAAGATGTTAGACTGTTTGGCATCATGACATAGAAGACTATATGTATCAGAAATGATTGGCAGTGCATGAGGCATAAGGCTGTTGACATAAATTATGCCCAGTGCCACACTGCATGAGCTATAAAAAGAAGAAGATTCGTTTAATGTAAATACCTGTTCGTTATCCGTGCTTTTCTGCCATAAAATAATGTTTAGTATTTATAGCTACTCACAATTCGAAGTATTAAGCTAGTGTGTATCTCTTTAGTTAATATCTTTATCATGCTGTGCAGCTGTTTAATGTAATCTTGGAGTATTATTCTTTTGCTTTATTTCATTTTCACTGTTGTGTTCATCTGTCATATCACATCACGTTATATCTGAATGTTTAGCCTGTAGACTTGTATGAAGTTTCCGATTTCTAGATTTGTGACTCGCTCGTAAACATATTCTGAGGAAGATAATGTGGATTCCCTTTTCACTCCACATCCACCTCCTACAGAAACTCTACTTGCAAACTTGAGACCATAACTAAAACATATCTGTTTGCTGCTCTCAAACTAAATCCATCACCAGCTTTGCGGTAACTTGGCAATTCAGGTCTTGCCCTGCGCAGAGTTGTCCACTTATTCCGATGGACAAATATTCTTTTGATCAACTTTTAATGCAATCTTGTCAATTACCAGTGCTATACATTTTGGGCCGGCTTCGTGGCTTAGAGGTTATGACTTTTCTCCTTAATCTCGTAAACTCTCGTGGGTAACGTGATGACGGTGAGAATCAGCAGTGGTTCGAATCGCATCGGTAACTTACAGGGTATGTGAGCCGGAAAGCAATGGCAAACTGCTGAGCGTAATCTTGCCAAGAAATCAACAATCAGCTGAAAGATGCTGCTGTTGACAGCGATGTCCTGTACAGGATATGCACACAAAAACCAAAAACATACATTTTGGAGGTGCAGTTGGCAGATTCACTTCAACGAGCTGAAACTGTGCCATTTCTCATCCTCTCGATTACTTTATCATAAATGAACAGTCTACACCAAATGTATTAGTTTTCTTACTAAATAGCATTTTTTTTTAAAGTAGCCATTTTGGTCAAATGACTAGTGCATTCACCTGCCAACACAGACATCCTGAGTTTGTTCCCAAGTAGAGACAGGAGCAGGGTAGGGCTATCTCCAATCAAAGGATACGTAAGGCAGGTCCGTTCTTCCGCTAGCCTATCGGGCCCTCCTGAGCACGGTGCAATACCCGTTTTTAGCACCCCTCGCCCACCGAACCAGGGTAAAGTGGAACCAAGAGAAGGTGTGAAGTGAGCTTGAGAACAGCTAACAGATATTTTTAGTTATGATCTCAGCTGGAGGTTCTGTTTATAGAGATGTTTGCTTGCTTGCTTGTGTTCGTTGGCTTGAGCTCCAACGCGAAGTCCTGTATGTCGGATGTAGGCATCCTGTTGTCCAACATCAGTGTGATGTCACACAGGACCTGAGGTTTGCGTGAGTATCTGTTGTCCCATGTCTGACTTATTGGTGTGCAGACTGGTGGTTCCTCGCCGCACAGGCAGACACTCTCCTACTTCGGAGGAATCGGCGATCCTACTGACTTTAGCCAGGACCCCGAAGGGACCTGTTGCCCAGGACGCTCGACGAGGACGCGTCAATAGGTCTTGGCCAGTATATAACCCGGCCCTGGTGCCTTTGAAACACCTCTGCGTCCCGTTTATAGAGATAATTGCTACAGCAATTAACAAGTACTGTCACCGCCAAGAAGGAAAGCAATGGCAGATTACCTTTTTATAACAAACTACTAGTACATTATGATATACCTGATGGGGATGTAGTCAGAGGGAGATAAATAACTGGATGACTTGGCCATATGATAAAATCATGACAAGGACACAGACCTGATCCAATACTCTGGTTACTCTAGTGATCGTGTGAGATGGTAAACCATGACTGTCCACACACACCTACTGGCATCGCACATAATGTTGATGAGAGGGAGGTGTGAAGTTTTCTCAACTACTACAGCTGTAAGGTTGATGCAGACACATAGCATGGTTACTATAGATTCCTCTAGGGAATTCAGTGTGTGATACTGACCAGACTGAAGAATCGGAGTCTCTGTGGCGAAGTGGTCAAGCCGTTTGACTCGTGCTCCGTAGGTTGTGGGTTCGATTCCGGGCCGCGCCCTTCGGTTTACGAGTTAAATGTTTCGAAGACTCCTGTGGGTCGTCGCTAAAAGCTACGGAGATCTTGCTTTGTGCGACGCTTTCCGCGCTGCGGAAAGAAACCGAGCCATATGAGATAAAACCCGGTGCAATGAAGTCGACCCTGTCGACTTTTAAGCGACTTTTTCATACTGAAGAATGACTTGCACGATGAATTGGCAAGACAAGTCAAGACGACTGGAGACGAATACAAGACTGTTTATCAACGACACGCTAGGAAATTAAACCACTTCCACATAGTCTGCCTAAGGAAGTTACTGAAGATTAAATGGCAAGACACGATTCCAGACACTTAAGTCCTAGAAAGAGCGTCCATGACCAGTATCCACACTCTACTAATGAAGAATCAGATTCGCTGGGCTGGACACGTGACTCGCATGCCAGATCACAGGCTCCCTAAATGAATATTTTACGGCGAGCTGCGTTGTGGTAAACGCTCTCAAGGCGGCCAGAGGAAACGCTTTAAAGACACTCTGAAAATGTCACTGAATGCACTTTGGAATTCATCATGACAACTGGGAGACTGTAGCCAGAGATCGAAATTCGTGGCGTACATCATTACGCAAGGGTGCAGTCACTTGTGAGGCAACCAGGACTGCAAGAGTTGTAAAGAAAAGACAGAACAGAAAAACCACTGCAGGAAATCCTCCTCCAGAAACGTCAAGCATTCTTTGTCCAAATTGTCAAAGAACATTTCGAGCCAAAATATGCCTTATCAGCCATCTTAGAACTCACGGCTCCATACTTTCAACCCCAATGGATGAAATGAATGGTCATCATCATTCTTGATGGACAAACACCACTGACCATACTTCTAGTGGGATGTTTGATCACTGTAGCGAAACGCCAGTGGCCCATGTCCTTATGTATTCTGTTATTCTTGGTAAACAGGGGGAAACGGCTTTCGGAAGCTCTCAGTTCTCTTATTCGCTCAATTCTCCATGAAAGATGGTTCTTTGGGTTATCTTCATACCACAATCTTTACATGGAGCGAGTATATATTTGTCTTTCCTTTCGGGTAGTCCCGAAGGAGCGCCTTGCGTCAAATGTGCACTGGTGCAGCGGCTGGTCAATTGATGGCCGGGCCAACACCTACCGTTTGAAAGTTGCAGCCTGTCCAGTGAGTTAAAGATTACGACAGAGATGCAACCTACTACTGAAGTGATGTAAAGGGTCCTCTTGTGTTGGATGTGACCAAATCGGACAGTATCCACACAGCTTCTGTGCTAGAGCCAAATACGTCTGATGAAGCCAGGTCAATGTATGAGCCATATCACACATGGTGTGCCTAACTCTGAGAGAGAGGCAAGGGCATATCTTGAGGAAATGACATAGGCCCGAGAACAGTTCAATGCTGGTTGAGACTACGCATGATTATCTTGCAAACTACTAAACAATGACAATTTGCAGTAATGGGGCATCTCGGGTCCTTTCATTGACATAGGCCCGAGAGCATTCAACTTCAAAGTTGTGTCTACGCATGATTATCAGGCCTACCCATTTTGTTCCGGACATGAATAGACACCTATATAGGTTAAGTCCATGAACAATTCCTCAACAACCAGTGGATTTGATTCTACAGAAGCCTGTGGAACTTACACCCAAGTACCGGGGAGGAAGGAGCTTCCAGCACACAGGGTGAGACGTATATGGACAGATCGGACAGTATTTGAAGCTGGGTCTGTGACTATGGCTACTTGAGGCTATGTGCCTGAACTTATCTGTGTGGTGTCTGTTTAGAACTATCTGTGTTAACTGCCTTGATGTTTTCCTGTGCTGTCCTTTATTGATTTAATAAATCAAGTTTTAGTTTATTCCAACGATCACTGTGTTATATATATGGATCAGCCAGAAGAACATTGCAGGAAATAGGTCCTTAGGTCGAAAGAAAGAGTGACAGTGAGTCCGGGGAAAACGGAGGAGGGTTGGCAGGTAAAGACCTATCCCAGCCAGGGCTATAAAGAGAACAATTTTGAAATATTGTGACAGGGCTATTTGGGACCCTCCACGTAGCGTGTTACAATTTCTGGGGGCACGTCGCGGGATATTTGAAATCCTGGTGGAGTTCTGGCTGATTTAGTGATAGGGGACAGATATTCTTGTCTACTATCAATAGGTTCTGCCTACCGTGCCTGGCTATTGTCTATACTCTTCCTGACACAGACTGACCGACATACGACGTGTTGTGGTCGTGTAATATATATATTTTGGTTATGTGAGATAATCATTTTCTATACAATTTCTTGGGCACTTTCCCTCTGAGTTTAGGATGGCATCAACTGGGTTTAATGTCGCTGACGTACAGGCTACAGGGCGTGAGATGGGCTATGATGGAGCGGAGTTACAGAAATATGTGCAGGAAGTGGAAAGAGACTTCAGACAGGCTGTGCGCGAAGCCAAGAAAATTGAGGCGGAGGCTAGGAAGATGGAGGCCGAGCAGGCAGTCAGAGACCATGAGTTTCGTATGAGGGAGTTGGAGCTGAAAGCTAAAACGGCCAAGGAAAGCGAGGGTGCAGTTGGAGGCGCAGTTCTACCTGACTCAACAACTTCTGGTGGCGGTCCATATCAGGCAATGAAGTTCCCATTACTCCCGTTCGATGAACACAAAGAGAAGATCGACCAGTATCTTCAAAAATTCCAGTCGATGGCTTTGGCTATGGGGCTGGAACGTGGGAAATGGAACTTGAAAATCTCGCAGGGCCTGAGGGGGACCGCGTACGAGGTCTACTCAAGGTTGCCACCTGGTATGGAGAATGACTATGAGGCTCTGGAAAAAGCATTATTGAAAAGGTTCCAGATGACAGCCCATACATACCGTCAGCAGTTCAGAAAATCCAAGAGAGAGCCAGGAGAGATGTTCGAAGCCTACAGTGTCAGACTGAAGTCTTACCTTTTGAAGTGGATGTCATTAGCTGGATTTGCTAACGACTATGAAAGTTTGGAAGAATTAGTGGTCGTGGACCAAATGAAGAGGATGATGCCTAGGCCATTGCAAACCTTCTTGCTTGAAAATGGGGCAGAAAAGTTAGACTTGGTAAATACATTAGCGGAAAGGTATGTGCTAGCTCATGGAGATAATGGGGAACTGTCACAACCCAATCCCCGACCACCAGACACCTGGTCTGGAAAGAAGAAGAACCCTAAAACAGCTCACACCAAGAAGGAGGATCCTTTCGAGAAAGTTCCTATTAAGAAACCCTCTGGTAAGAGTCCACCTGGATCTCCTAAAAGAAAGTGGAGTGAAAAGTGGTGCGCCTATTGCAAATCTCCCACACACAATACGGTTGATTGCCGGCGTAAACAGAAAGACTCTCACTATGCTGCTTGTCTTGTAGAAACCGGGGAAGGGTCTCACAAGGAAGTAGAAGGGAGGGATCTTGGGAACAATGATTCAGAAAAACCACCAGTAGTAGAAACGGTACTTGTGAACGGACAACCAGTTGAGTGTCTCTATGACACCGGTCTGCAGTTTGAGGCTGTAATTTCCTCACACTTAGTGAGCCCGGAGCAGCTAACCGGGGAATCTATTGAGATTCAAACGGCGACAAAGAGTGCGGTAGCGATGTCTCTTCCAATTGCGAAGGTAGACATCAAATCTAAATATGTTACCGGCACTATACAGGCAGCCGTTCTGCTAGATCCGATCTTCCCAATGATCTTGGGTTGTCGCTACGTCTTTCTAGGGATTCCAACCGAACCCATGTACGTAGGGGCGATGCAAACCAGATCTCAATCGGAGGATGAGCAGACGCCGGCCTTGATCGTGAATCCCTTGCCTGGGGAGTTACGAGCTGCTCAAAGCCAGGATGCTACTTTGCAACCTTGCTTCAACCAGTTGCCCAAAAGTTCTGACCCACCAAGACGGGGTCAGTATTATATGAAGAATCGGTTACTGTACCGGAGAGCCGGAGTGGAGGATCGCCAGCATGGACAGCTGGTAGTTCCTAAGGCTTATCGGGAACAGCTTCTTCATATGGGACACACCATTTCTTTCAGTGGACATATGGGTGTCGGGGCAACTCTCCAGCGCATTTCCTGCCATTACTACTGGCCAGGGATGACTGGAGACGTGCGTAGGTACGTCAAGTCGTGCCCAGAGTGCCAGCGTGTGGCACCAAAACACTGGACAGCTCCGGTAGTCCTGGGAGACATGCCCATTATGAACTCTCCTTTCGAGAGAGTTGCCATCGATCTTGTTGGTCCTCTTCCTCGGACTAGGAAGAGGAATAAGTACATTCTCACGATGGTGGATTGCTGTTCCATGTGGGGCGAGGCGATACCGTTGGCCACAATCGACTCTAAGCGAGTGGCTGATGCACTGATGGAGACCTTTACTAGGTTGGGATTTCCCAACCAGATCCTAACGGACAATGGGTCTCAGTTCTGTGGTAAGCTGATGGAAGAAGTCTTTCGTATCTTCCAGACTAACCACATTCACACAAGCCCGTATCACCCTCAGTCTAATGGGCAAGTAGAGAGGTTTAATGGTACCTTGATGACCATGCTTCGGAAGCTGGCTCAAGAGAAACCAGACAGATGGGATGAGTATATCTCGGCCGCCTTGTTCGCCTATCGGGAGGTTCCCCATGGGTCGACCGGGTTGCCACCAGCCACTCTACTATTCGGGAGGCCAATCAAGGGTCCCTTAGAAGCCTTATTGAGATGTTGGACAGAGGAAGAAACTTCCGAAGAAGTTGTATCCTCATATAAATACGTCGAAGAGTTAAAGAAGAAACTCCAGACGGGTTGGGCTTTGGCAGCTCAGAATCTGAGAGCGGCCAGAAGAGACACGCGGCCTACTACAATAGAAGGACGAAAGATAGGTCTCTTAAGGTGGGGGATCGGGTTCTGTTGTTACTTCCAGTAGGTTCCAATAAACTCGAGATTGGTTGGCAGGGGCCTTTCCCGGTGGAAAGGGTTGTGTCCCGTACCAATTATGCTATCCGGATCAGGGGGAAATCTAAAATCTTTCACATTAACCTCTTCAAAAAATATGAGGAACGATCCGATGGTACTTCTCTCCCACTCATGACTATGGCGGTCGCGATGGAAACTGAATCGGGCGAAGACGCGGATAGGGAGTATCCTTTACAACCTGGGGAAACCTATAAGGATGTACATATAAATCCTGATCTGTCGACTGAAGAAACAGAACTGGTCATCCGTTTGTTGGAGTCCCATCAACAGATTCTTACCGATCGTCCAGGACGGACAGGGTTGGTCGAGTTTGATATGACTCTGACTACCCAAGACCCCATTCGCCAAAAAATATATCCAGTGCCCTTTTCGAAAGAGAAGGCCCTGGAAGCAGAAATCCAGAAGCTTCTGGATGATGACATCATAACTCCTTCGACTTCTCCTTATAATGCCGGGGTTGTCTTGTTGAGGAAGCCAAGCGGGGAGCACCGCTTATGTATTGATTACAGGCATTTAAACAGTTGTACGACATTCCAAGTTGAGCCGTTACCAAACACAAATCAACTATTTGCCAGATTAAATAGGGCAAAGTACTTCTCAAAAATCGATTTAAGTCGGGGATATTATCAGATCCCTGTGAAGCCTGAGGTTCGGCCCATGCTCGCTTTCAGTACTCCGAGCGGCCATTACGAATTTAAGGTGATGCCTTTTGGGCTGAGCAATGCGCCCAGTGTGTTCACTCGCATGATGAGAATGTTATTAGACCCTTTAAAGGATCCCTCTGTGGTCTCGTTTATGGATGATATTCTCATCGCGTCTGACAATCTGAGTGATCACCTGAGGTCCTTGGGACAGATCTTCAAAAGGTTAAAGAGGAAGGGTTAACCGCCCGTCCAGCCAAATGCATGATTGGCTATCAATCCTTGGAATTTCTGGGACACACTATTACCCCAGGGGGACTGGTACCGGAAGAAAAGAATATTGAAAAGGTCCGTCTCGCACCCCGTCCTAGATCCAAAAAAGATGTTAGGTCTTTCTTGTCTCTGTGTGGGTTTTACCAGAAATTTATTCCAAAGTTCAACGAAATTGCGGCGCCGTTAACCGAGACTCTGAAGAAAGGATCGCCAGATCTTATAATCTGGACCCCGAGCTGTGAAAAGGCTTATGGGAAGCTGAAACAGGCTTTGGTGGATAGGCCAGTCCTGCAACTCCCAGATTTGGAGAAAACGTTTGTTCTGAGAACCGACGCGAGTAACATAGGGATTGGAGCAACTCTGTTGCAGGAAGGGCGAGATAATCCTTCGGTCCTGTGTCCGGTGGCATATGCCAGTCGAAAACTGTTACCCGCCGAACGGAATTACTCCACCGTCGAACGGGAATGTCTAGCTCTAGTGTGGGCAGTACAGAAATTTCAACCTTATCTGTATGGAGTACCGTTCAAAGTGCAATCTGACCATCAACCTCTGACGTTCTTGGCAACTTCTAAGAAACTGAACGCGAGGTTAATGAGATGGTCATTGCTCCTACAACCGTATCAGTTCACGGTCGAATACATCCCCGGAAGGGAGAATGTGGGAGCAGATTTCCTATCACGGCATCCTATGGTTGAATGTGAGGGTGGGGTCATTCGAACAGAACCACTGACAGTAGAAAGTTCGTAGGGTTCGACTTTCTTAAGAGGGGGCCTATGTAGCGAAACGCCAGTGGCCCATGTCCTTATGTATTCTGTTATTCTTGGTAAACAGGGGGAAACGGCTTTCGGAAGCTCTCAGTTCTTTATTCGCTCAATTCTCCATGAAAGATGGTTCTTTGGGTTATCTTCATACCACAATCTTTACATGGAGCGAGTATATATTTGTCTTTCCTTTCGGGTAGTCCCGAAGGAGCGCCTTGCGTCAAATGTGCACTGGTGCAGCGGCTGGTCAATTGATGGCCGGGCCAACACCTACCGTTTGAAAGTTGCAGCCTGTCCAGTGAGTTAAAGATTACGACAGAGATGCAACCTACTACTGAAGTGATGTAAAGGGTCCTCTTTTGTTGGATGTGACCAAATCGGACAGTATCCACACAGCTTCTGTGCTAGAGCCAAATACGTCTGATGAAGCCAGGTCAATGTATGAGCCATATCACACATGGTGTGCCTAACTCTGAGAGAGAGGCAAGGGCATATCTTGAGGAAATGACATAGGCCCGAGAACAGTTCAATGCTGGTTGAGACTACGCATGATTATCTTGCAAACTAATAAACAATGACAATTTGCAGTAATGGGGCATCTCGGGTCCTTTCATTGACATAGGCCCGAGAGCATTCAACTTCAAAGTTGTGTCTACGCATGATTATCAGGCCTACCCATTTTGTTCCGGACATGAATAGACACCTATATAGGTTAAGTCCATGAACAATTCCTCAACAACCAGTGGATTTGATTCTACAGAAGCCTGTGGAACTTACACCCAAGTACCGGGGAGGAAGGAGCTTCCAGCACACAGGGTGAGACGTATATGGACAGATCGGACAGTATTTGAAGCTGGGTCTGTGACTATGGCTACTTGAGGCTATGTGCCTGAACTTATCTGTGTGGTGTCTGTTTAGAACTATCTGTGTTAACTGCCTTGATGTTTTCCTGTGCTGTCCTTTATTGATTTAATAAATCAAGTTTTAGTTTATTCCAACGATCACTGTGTTATATATATGGATCAGCCAGAAGAACATTGCAGGAAATAGGTCCTTAGGTCGAAAGAAAGAGTGACAGTGAGTCCGGGGAAAACGGAGGTAAAGACCTATCCCAGCCAGGGCTATAAAGAGAACAATTTTGAAATATTGTGACAGGGCTATTTGGGACCCTCCACGTAGCGTGTTACAATCACCATAATTACCAGCTTCGAAATAAAGGAATTCATGGCATGTACACGGACTTTCATTGTGTCAAGAAAATTACAAGTGTTAGGTCGGAGCAATTATTCAGTGTATGGTCAATGGCTTGGTATAGAATGTGTAATAAAACATTTCTAATGATTGTAGTAGACATTCTTCAATGTGTATGTAGTCAATGGCTTGATATAAATAAGTCAAGAAAATGGCAAATGCCTGGTTGAAAACGCTGTTGAGTGTATGGTCAATGATTTGGTATAGAACGAGACCATTGATATATGTATGGTCAATGTCTTGGTATAGAATAAGTCCAGAAAATAACTAAATGTCACAGCGCCAAACCGATGCACCTTGGTTTGGTCTGTGAAAGCTGTATGGTCCTGGCCACTGCCGGAACTCAAACGGATAAAGGAATCGGAATCCAGTTTTATGTTAGCAGTGAGCCACCTCGGTTTGTGCTGATGAGAGATATTGGCACGGCTTGTTGATAGGAACAGAAGTGCTGTTCTGATTGTATTGAGATGGGGGAACAATTCCCTGAGCTGATCTGCGGTCAACTAATGCCTTGGTAAAAGTGAGAGGCTGACTAGTTAGTCTCAGCATGCCTGGGTTCTTGGTGGTGTAGTAATTTGTGTCACGATCTCTTTTGTTTATGTCGCATCTTAGAATTCATGTTGTGTAACTTATGTTTTTGTAGTGCCTTATTGTCTGTGTAGTGTTGCTTGTGTCAAAGTTCTTTATTGTGTCAGTCTAACCAGCTATTGTTTGGACCACTTGTGTTGTGGTACTTGGTGTACCCTGTTGTCTTAAGGGCTGCTGATTGGTTGGAGGTTACCCACTGTTGCTGTTTGATATATACAGTTGTCTGTTGTATCTGTTCTTGCAACGTTATCCAACATGTTCTGTTAGAATAAATAAAGAGCTTGTTTATTTGTCTTTCATTTTTTTTGTTTAGTCTCTTTTAGTTTTTACAACCACTATTTCTACAACAATCTAACACCTTAATTCTTTGTCTTTGAGTTGTGACATTAGAACCCAGGTTTGCTGCTGAGACCCCCCGGTCATTGCTGCACAAGAGAGAAGTCCCCTGTATGGTGAGTGGGCTCAGATAGGTTTCCTCCTTGTAACCTCCACTGTATCTTATGCAGAGCAAAGATGGCTCTGTCTTCAACGTTAGGGACCGTAGTTCCCCTTCCAGTTGGTGCCCCTGGCGTCACAGGGCCCACTGGTGAAGTCAGGTACATAGTTGCACCTGTGAAGATAGTAGTACCTTGTTTTGGCCAGCAATGTGGGCCAACTGTTGAGGAGTATGTGAGGAAGGTGAGATCTGCATGGAGGGCTGGTGCAGTGTGTGTTGAGGATAGAGATGACATCATCTGGGAGAGTGTTGCTCCCAATGTGTGGGAAAGCTTGGAACTTAGGTCAGTTTGTAATGACCATGAGGAGATGCTGCAGACCATTCAGCAGGTGTATGGAGAGCAGCGCAGCATGGTGGAGCTGGCTGCAGTTTTTTTCAAGACCAAACAAGATGCCGAGGAATCCATCATGGATTTCTCTCACCGGGTCCACAAAGCCTTTCATTTGGTGCTGGAGGCACAGAGAAAGAGGGACATTGTTGGCTGGGATCCAGTGATCCTGAGAGACTGGTTTGTTTCACAGTTACATAATGTCCTCAGCAGGAAAATGGCAGAACAGAAGATATTGGAAAATCGTTCAGTTACTTTCCTCTGTGTTAGAGACTTAGCTATCCGATGGGCTGGTGTGTCATTAGCTCCAGCAGTCTGTGCATGCCAATATGTAAAACTACCAGATAATGACAGTCTCAAAGTGTGGCCTAGTCGCAGCAAAAATGATAATATCGTTCGGCAAGATGATGTGGTGGTGGAGGAGCTTCGCGCTGAGCAAGCTCGGATGAGAGATTTAGCTGATTCGTTGCTGCAGCCCAAGGTACGACGCAAGAGGTGCAACGTTTGCAGAAGCCGGACCCACCTTCAGAACAGATGTCCGAAGAGAGGGGTTAGTGCTTTTCAGAACCCCTCTGGTGTGGATTATATGAAATTGTTCTCAAGTGTAAGCCACCAAGACCAGCAGGGCCTTAAGCGACAGCAGAGTCCGCCCCAGGTTGATCCTTCTAAAGGATCAGCCCCAGCAGTCCAGGTGGGTGCAGTATCAACTTCTGATAGCCGGATGGTTATGCGTGGCAACCAGAGAATTTTCTTTCGCAGGAAGAGGCGGAGGAGGAGGGGACGATGGAAGTCTCCTTGTGTCAGTGTGGTTGACCAGTTAGAGGGTGTTAGACTTGTGACAAATGATCAGGGTGATGTGACCGGTGGTCAGTGTGTTGTGACAGGTGTGAGACAAAATTTTCTGCATACGAATATGTCGACTCGTGACTTTGTGCAAAAAGGGATTGTGAAAGACCACTAGCAAGAACTTATGCCCGTTAGACATTGTGAAAAATAGAGACAGTTTTCAGCTACTTAGGAATTCCAGTCTGCTGGATTGTCAGCCTTAGTTTAGTTAATTAATTATCAGTTATGTTTTGCTGTTTTTGTGTATTATAATTGCAGGTAGATGGTGTCATGTGATGACATGTTTTCCTTTTAGAGTGTAAGAACACCAGGAAGACCAGATGAAAAGGATGTCTCTTTAGGTGATGAGGTGCTGTCATTACCGCCATCTGCAGTGAGGAATCCAACTGCAGGGTGCATTATTGACAGGGCATATTTGATTTTAGGTTATGTTCTTACAGGAAACCCCAATTGACTGGATGCTGATGTGGGATATTATTGAGATAACAATGTTTTGTTGACTGTCCTTTGTGTTTATATTCAGGTTACAGGTGACACATGATGATATGTTCTTTTTAGTGTAAGGGTAAAGGGTGTTAGAAGCACAAACCACCCAGGTATCCCAGTAGCTGCAGGAAGCTTATATTTGGTCAGAAGAGGCAAATAGTATTATTTTAAAATACATTTTGTTTTGAATGTCCAGAGTTAAGGCAAGTGGTAACCAATGTAAAGGTTACTGGTTTATTGTTTATGTTGCTTTTATGTTTGTGGAATTATTTTTATGTAGGAGGTGAGGGTGTTATTCATCTTTGATGGTTGTTCTTATAGTATTGATTGATGCTTTTATGTTTGTGGAATTATTTTTATGTAGGAGGTGAGGGTGTTATTCATCTTTGATGGTTGTTCTTATAGTATTGATTGGTGCTTTTATGTTTGTGGAATTATTTGTATGTAGGAGGTGAAGGTGTTATTCATTTTTTGGTGATTGTGCTCTTATAGCATTGAGTAATGCTCAGGTAGCAAATATGCTATTTCGCCTCACTGATATTATTTTGGTCATTAGTACTAATAACAGGTATCGGCTTATACTTTTGTGTTGAGATTATTGTTATTTTGAACTGACTGATGCCTGTTGATGTAATTTACAGTTTCACATTGTAAATGATGTATGAATAGAACAAGACTATTTTTTGTAGTGGTACTCTTTAGGAAGCCGGTCTCTCTGGCCGAGGGGTTACAACACTTTCTCCGTAATCCCGTTTATCACGCAGAGTCTCGTAGCAGAGCGAGAGCTGGGAGCGGTTCGACTTGAGGGATAACTGAGCCGGCCGCTCAAAAAGCAATGGCAAACTACTGAGTGTAATCTTGCCAAGAAATCAACATACAGCTGAAAGATGCTGATGTTGACAGCGATGTCCTGTAAAGGATATGCAAAAAAAAAAAAAACTCTTTAGGGATATGACCAGCAGTTTAGGTTTTGGGGGCAAGGTCCCCAAAGGTGACAGAAAGTTTTTGTTGTTGTTGAGGTATGTGCTCCCTGACTAGGGAATTGTTAGGGCATGGAGGTCTGAGGTGACTGCTTGTTCACTGAGTGGGCCAGGAGTGTGAGGTACGGTTGTCAAGATAACAGTTAAAGAGGGGAATTATAAATTATTGTTTATAGTTGTTTGTGTAACACTGCTGACACTCAGGTGTCCGGGAACTGTTTCTCCCTGTTGGTGTCAGTATTTTTGGTAAATCTACTTATGATATTAGTTTTCTCATGAATAATGCCTGGTATCAGTGTAAAGGTGGCCTGTATATGCATATGACCATGATTGTTGTTATCTGATGATTTACATTTTTGAGGGGTGACTTACTTTGTAGGTAATATCTGACTATGATGGGACAATCTTTTTTCTTTTTGTGTGTGTGTGTGTGTGGGGGGGGGGGGGTATTAATGCGGTTAGGAGATATAACCAGCGGTTCCCATCATGAGGCGATGGCACCGAAGATGACCGGTTTCTTTTGAAAGTTGAATCCCTTGACTTAATATGTGTTTCCCTTTTTAATGGGAACTTTTTTTTTTTTTTGCATTGTGGATGGTTGGCCAAATGTTTGGCGCACGAGGCATCTTGATAACCATTCGCGTATGGAAATCAGTGAGTTTTTTTTTTAGTTGTTGACATGATTATTGAGTTTGGATGCATGTCTAGGTATATATTTATGAGATTATTGTCCCCAAGTAATAACAGCATGTGTCATTTTGATGACTGTTTATGTGTAAATGTCATTGATTTCGTACTTCCGTGATGAATATTTTTTTTCCGACGTGGTCACATGTGACATAGATTATTTTTGCCTCTTGTTATTTTTGATGACTGTTTATGGGTAAATGTCATTGATTGATTTCTTATTTGATTGATGATTATATTTTTCAATGTGGTAGCAGTTGACATAGATTTGTGTTGCATTTGTCATTTTGATGATGGTTTATGTGTAGATATCAGTAATTGCTTGCTTGATTAGTGATTTTGCTGTTTGATGTGGTTACTGAAGACCAATGTTTTTATTTTGTGGTGAACTAGCTAGATGTTAACTTTTAAAGAGATAGTTAGGGTGAGGATACAAAATAGTCTATTCTTTTGCCGGGACGTCAAAAAAGTAGGGGGTTGGATATGTCACAGCGCCAAACCGATGCACCTTGGTTTGGTCTGCGAAAGCTGTATGGTCCTGGCCACTGCCGGAACTCAAACGGATAAAGGAATCGGAATCCAGTTTTGTGTTAGCAGTGAGCCACCTCGGTTTGTGCTGATGAGAGATGTTGGCCCGGCTTCTTGATAGGAACAGAAGTGCTGTTCTGATTGTATTGAGATGGGGGAACAATTCCCTGAGCTGATCTGAATTCAACTAATGCCTTGGTAAAAGTGAGCGGCTGACTAGTTAGTGACAGCATGCCTGGGTTCTTGGTGGTGTAGTTATTTGTGTCACAACTCTCTTGTTTATGTCGCATCTTAGGAATTATGATGTGTAACTTATGTTTTTGTAGTGCCTTATGGTCTGTGCAGTGTTGCTTGAGTCAAGGTTCTTTATTGTGTTAGTCTAACCAGCTATTGTTTGGACCACTTGTTGTCAGAGTCCGACAGGGGACAGCTATGCAGGGACATCGTTACGACCGCAAGGCGACTTAGCTCCCAGTAAGGGATGCAACAACTTCGTTGCGCCGCCAGGCAAATATGAGTTACCGGCCTGCGGGATCGCTGGCTGACCAGCGGTCAGGCCGCCAACGCAAGACGCACGCCTGCCACGTGACGCCACGTCAGGCAGGAGGCAAGTTGCGAACCAGGTCCAGACAGCTCTGGGACACGGAACATGACGGACGTGTGATTGAGAGAAAGGCGTTGTATGGTTTCTGTATTGAAAGGCGAGTGTCTGGACATCTTGCGAGTCAGACTTGTGAACTGTATTGTGGATGTAAGTTGTAAAGTATCCATTATATATATTTGTGATCATCGTTCTGTATTTGATATGTTAATAAATCCATCGAACGATGTGTCGTTGAGTCTTACGTCAAATCACGTTGTATTTGTACTGTCTCACACTTGTTAGGAAAGCGAGCCAAGTTTAAGACCCTGACATGTGTGAACGTGGAGGGCTCGTCCCGCTTTAATTTACTTATATTTGAACGTGAATAGCTCGTCCTTGTTGAACGTGAAAGTCTCGTCCAGCTTTAATTTAGTTAGATTTAAATGTGATCATGGAAGGCTCATTTTGATTGTTACTACATTATTTAAACATGTGTAAGACCATTTGTAAACGTACAATGCATACATTTTGTTTGATCCTGTAAGCGTGTAAAACATTTGTGATTTGTGAAACTTGTCACCGTTTTGACCTTGTCGACATTGTGATCTTGTCGCCATTTTGACCTTGTCGCCATCTTGTAAACTTGATGTCCATGTCCTTACTGAATGTCATCTTGATGTAAGTGATGTGTCATCAATGTTGTAGAGTGTTAAGATACTTGTAGATTGTCTTTGTGAATTGAGTTTGTGGAACGCGAAAAGTGTTTGGAAAGAAAGTAACGTGTATTGTAAAAAAAAACTGTTGACGGACAAACTTACGACATACAATTACACTCAACGCCATACAAACCTAATCAACACTTAGTGACAAGCAGGCACACACCAACAAATAGACGCTAATTTATCTTCTTCCAAATAAAAGCAGGTTTTTCCGTACCATCCGAAACCTTGCCGTAGAGGTCATTTGCTAGTCTGAAGTAGCGACCCTACAGTTCCTAGCCCGATTTCCAACCGTTCTTCACCGCATCCAGGGCACTTGAGTATACTTTTTTCTTTTCGTATACTTTAAAAATGCATTTTTAGGCACATATCGTCCATATAAACAGATTGTAAATTGTTGATTACTAACCACTTATAACATATTGTGTGTGGCTGGTATTTCATTGACATTTTTCCATCATGTCTTCATTATTTGATTTCATTGATATGGGCATAAAGTTACAGTTACATGGTGATGAACTAACACAGTGGAGTGAGCAGAAATACGCAGAATACCTACTAGTTCAGGAGAAAGCGCAGCTGAAAGAGCTCTTAAGCAGGCAGAAGCAGAAAGAACTGCCAAGCAAGTAGAGGCAGACACAGCCTTAAAGCAAGCTGAGATAGATAGTGAACTTAAGAAGGCAGAAATAGCAGCTCAGAGTAAGAGATAAGAACTGGAGTTACAGTTGAAGATGAAACAACTTGACACTGAGACTGCCATTAACAAAGAGTCTAAGAAGTCTGAAAGACTGGAGAAAGAAAACCAGTATAAGAAATATCAAGGTATTGTACGTAATTATACCTCGGGTGACTGCATCGCAGCCTTTACCCAAAATTTTGAAACTTTAATGGAACATTATCAAGTTCCACTGTCTGAATGGAATATTGTGTACATGAGGAGTTTGTCAGGGGAACCTCTTAAAGTTATTGAAACCATCCCCAAAGACCTCAGAAAAGATTACCATTATCTGAAATCTAAGATTATGGCACATTTTATGTTAGATGAGGCAGGTTACAGAGAACAATTCAGTAAATTGAGCCCAAAACCGACTCAAACGTTCTCTGACTACCTCTGCTTAGTCCGAGATATTTTCACAAAATGGACGTCAGCAGCCAAAATTGAAAAAAGTTATCAGAGATTGGAAGATCTAACCATTAGAGACAAAATTGTGTCATCTATTCCTTCAGCCTTTGCTAAATTTTTGTTAGAGAATGAATGCTCGAGTGTGGATGAAATTGAAAGACGTGGTTCGGCTTACTACACAGCCAACAAACATTGCTTTGCTACTGAAGATACTAACATTAACTTTGTAGCAGCGGCTAACTATGACAAACAACCCTATAGTAGGCAGAAACCTCGTAGGCCTACCTCTGAGAAGTTATATCATTGCAATTATTGTAAATATTCTCATCATCAGAGTGAGATGTGTGATAAAAACCCTCGCTACCAGACCTACCTACTACACAGGGTAAATCAACAAGATAAGGAGCGTAAATCCTTCAAAAGTTTGAGTAAATGTTTCCTCTGTAAGGCGTACGGACACCATCGGAAAGATTGTGAGGGCAGGCATAGGACCAACAAAGCAAATGCCGCCTTGTTTGATAGTTCCGCGTCTGAAGAAGAAGAGCCAGAGAAACATCCTGTGAACTCAGCACAGGCTTTTGACATATTCAACGCAAACAAATGCTCTGTTTGTAACACCTTCTATGAAGATGGTATTTTAACATGCGGTCATACCATCCCTATTGCCAATGAAGAAGCTAATTTGGTAGTAGGTTCAAAAGGCAGAATAAACATCCATCACGGATATGTAAATGGCAAATATGCTACAGTCCTTCGCGACACAGGAAGTACACTCATTGGCCTGAAGAAAACGTTCATAATGCCTACAGACTATACAGGCAGGCACGTAACATGTAGAACATTCTCAGGCAATATTGAGAAATACCCATTAGCATGGGCATATATTGAAACACCTTTCCTCACTGGGAAAGTAAAGTGCGCTGCACTAACCAGCCCAGTTTGTGATATAATTATTGGTAATTTACCTGAGGTAAATGATAAACCTCATAACATAACATCTGTATGTATTGATGATACCATAACATCACCATCAAATGTCATCATTGAAAATGTCACACCACCTATTGATTGTAAAGTAGCTAATGTAGCACTAAGTTCTCATGACATCATTGTAAACTATTGTTCCATCATCATCATCTGATATCATTGAGTGTGTGAACGCAGTAACAAGAGCTACTGCTAGAGTGCAAGATGAAATAAATCAAACTGAGGCGATACAATTACTCAGCCCAGTTTCACTACCTACTAACACCATGAAGGAAGCATTTGTAACAGCCCAAAAAGCTGATCCTTCATTGTCAAAATACTTTGACCTGATCGGCCGAAAGCCAAAAGTAACCAAGAATGCAAAATGGCATTTTGCTAGGAAAAATGATATACTCACCAGGTATTACACCAGAGGTGACTATACCACAGAGCAAACTGTTTTGCCAACAAGTTATCGCAAGCAAGCCTTACATCTTGCACACGATATACCTCTTGAAGGACATATGGCATACGTTAAGACCAGATCAAGGTTATTGACTCAATTTCACTGGCCAAAATTTTGCAATGACATTAAAGAATATTGCCGAAGTTGTGACACCTTGCCAGAAACTGCTTAAAAAAGGTAAACACCCACAGGCAAAGTTACAAGTTACCGACTTAGCCAGTCGACCTTTTGAAAAGCTATCGGTTGACATAGTGGGCCCTCTTAGTCATACAACAACTAGAGGGAATAAATTTATTCTAACTGCCATTGATCAATGTAGTCGCTGGCCAGAAGCTATTCCGTTAAAGAACATAACTGCCAATGACATAATGGAAGTATTCTTCCATATTTTTTCTAGGATAGGGTTTCCAGATACTATCCAATCTGATAGGGGCACTCAGTTTATTGCCGCATCCACCCAAGCTTTCACCAAAATGCTGGGAGTGAAGCAGTGTTTCAATTCCCCCTACCATCCTCACAGTAGCGGAGTAATAGAAAAGTTTAACGGGGATCTTAAGCACATGCTTGCAAAAGTAACGCAAGAACACCCCAACAACTGGGATGTATATCTACCAGCTATTCTTTTGCTTATCGCGAGGTACCACATGCTAGTACCGGTTTCTCTCCTTTTGAACTTATCTATGGTGCCAAACCACGTGGCCCATTGACCATTTACCACCAAATGTTAACTGACTCTACACCAGTACTTAAACCCATATCATCATACTTATATGTGACATCATTGCGTGAAAGAATCATCAAATCTTGTGTTATTGCAAAGAATGCACTAAAACTATCTGGTGCTACTTATAGACAATATGCTGACAAAGGTAACAGGACAATAACATTGACACCTGGACAGGACATTCTTCTTCTGCTACCTAGTGACAGACACCTTCTGACTGATTCTTGGCAGGGACCTTTTAAAGTGAAAAGACAGATTTCACCTGTAGACTACGAGATCCTTATAAAAGACAAACACAAAATATTTCACATAAATATGCTAAGACCATACCACAACAGAGACGACGAACAAGACGATACAACAGCTTGTACAGTGATAATTGATCACGAAGACGACGATGCTAGTGACGAAATTCCAACACCTGCATTAGACACGACAGACTGCTTGAAGGAGATCAAAATCAACCCAAATTTAACTCAAGCAGACACAGACAGTTGCAAACAACTTATACAACAGTACAACACCATCTTTTCCAACAACCCAGGACAAACAGAATTAGTACAGCATCACATCACACTCACATCAAACACACCCATAAGATGCAGACCATACACCATCCCATTACACTACAAAGAACATTTGCACCAAGAAATAATCAACTTAGAGAAAAACAACATCATACGACGATCCCAGTCAGACTTCTCATCGCCAATGGTGATAATACGGAAAAAGGACAATACAATAAGACTGTGCATCGACTATAGGAAGCTAAATAAAATTACTGTTCTTGATTTGGAGCCAATGGCAAACACTGACGATCTTCTGACAGAACTGACAGACGCTAGGTTCTTTTCGACGTTAGATATGACTAAAGGATATTATCAGATAGAAGTAGACGAACAGAGCAGACATTTGACAGCATTTGCCACACCGTGGGGACTGTACGAATGGTGCAAACTTCCATTTGGGCTTGTTAATGCCCCCGCCACCTTCGTTCGTATGACACGACTTCTCCTTGTAGACATTCCTAACATAATTTGCTATATTGACGACATATGCATTCACACAGAGACAATGACGGAGCACATTAAGACATTATACCAAACATTTGAACGGATCAGACAGCACGGACTGACAGTGAAGCCTGCAAAAGTAGACATAGCCTACCAGGAAATATCATTCTTGGGTTACAAAATATCCAATGGCTTTGTCACGACAGACGATAAAATTGTGTCCAAGATACTAAAACTCTCACTTCCGACTACAAAAAAAAACAAGTCAGAAGTTTGTTGGGCTTAATAAATTACTATCGGCAGTTTATTCCTGATTTTTCTGAACTGACCGAGGTGTTTACTAATCTACTAACAAAAGGTAAACCAGAGAAAATTGTACACGATCAATGCCTAAAAATCGCATTTCATAAAGTGCTATCATGTTTTTCTGATAAGAATGAACATAATCTTATCCTTAAATTGCCCGATATCCGTTTACCTTTCAGATTACGCACAGATGCTAGCTCCGTGGCGATTGGAGCAGTCCTGTTGCAGGAGTATAACAACATTCTCCACCCCGTTTATTTTGTATCCAGGAAGCTGAAGGCCCGAGAGCGGGCATGGTCCATTCCTCAATTGGAAGCCCTAGCTTTAGTAGTAGGTATTACAAAATTATCTAGATTTCTTCTAGGACGCGATTTCATCGTAGAATCGGACAGCAGCCCCTTACGATGGATGAATTCAGGTGTGCCATCGAACCATATGGTAGCGCGTTGGTCTTTGAAACTTCAAGATTATAGCTTTGAGGTCCGACATATCCCAGGCAGAACCAATTCAATTGCCGATTTTTTGTCACGTTGTCCGACCGACCCAGTGAGCACCAATGTCTGAGTGCAGTATGTAGAAATACACTCAGACCGACACAGCCATTTAGCAGTGAATAGTGGTTTTTCATTCACAAAAAGCTGTGTAATGTCTACAATATTGTGATAGGGATTACTCCCATTATATATAGTGTTCTTATTTTACTAGTTCATGTAGTGATTGTCGTGTATAAATGTGCAGTATGTGGTAGAAAGCGAACTTTATTAACTGTATATATTACGTACAAGAACAGTGTCACATTCGCACTTACCTGAAGCGAATTATCCAACGTGACAGTGACAACTTCGTGTTGAATCTTCCAGGAACATTTTAATTACGAGTGTGAAAGTAAAAACTGAACAGTGACGACTTTTCTACACCTCTACAGTGAACCGAAATCTTTAATGTTCGACTGAAACATCTAACACATGAACATTCGATCGTAATCCAGAAGATTGTGTAGCAACATCCAACACGAACTTTGAGAACAGTGTTCCTTCCTTAAACTACATCAAACCGGAACAGGTGTGTTCTACAAGCTTTACCATCAGCTGTTTTTTAGTGCTCGTGTGTACTTCCGGATTAATTAGAAATTTAGAACGAAAATAGCAGACAACATATAAAAGGTTAAAAAGTTTTGACAATTCTAAAATGTTTAGGATTCTATAAAATTGAATACACGAATTGTGTGTTTATTTATTTCTCTAATGTAATCTTAGAATCATATCTTGATTAACGTATTCATATTACCGACTTTTTCTCGTTAATATGAAGAAACGTCAAGCAATGACACTAAGAAATTAAATAGTTATTGTAAATTATTGTGTTTCACTAATGTTAAAATTAGTTCCCTTTCATTTATTGTTATTACATTTTCACACAAAGGGCCATAATTTGAAATGTATATGCTAATGCGTTGTGTGTAATATAACATGTTGTTGTTAAAGTATGGACACCACAGGCAGGCATCTACTGGGCATGGCAGAGTGTTGCCAACATTGTATACCAACACAATAACTCCTGGCCAAGTAGGGACAGGGTTTGAGTGTTTTATACGACTTATATAAAGTCGTATTTCAGTCTGGCTAGATGGTTTTTGTTTCAAGAACCATATTATTATTTTCTTTCAAATTGCTGCGACGTAGATGCGTGAAGCTGGTACTACTGATCTGACTGGGTGATAATACAATTGAGGTAACCAGCCATCGAGAGGGTGAAGCCTGATATGTGTTAAACATGAAGCACCACATGTCTTTGTACCCAACTCCCAGTTCTTATATATTTCTATGTCATGTGTGTAATTTTGATAACGTTGTGTATAACAATGGAAAGGTAGACTCTGACAAGGGTATACTATTAACCCAAGAGGTACAGACATTATACATGCAAGACGACATCTTTCATGGATTTTACCGGGGGAGCGTATCAGAGTCCGACAGGGGACAGCGATGCAGGGACATCGTTACGACCGCCAGGCGACTTAGCTCCCAGTAAAGGATGCAACAACTTCGTTGCGCCGCCAGGCAAATATGAGTTACCGGCCTGCGGGATCGCTGGCTAACCAGCGGTCAGGCCGCCAACGCAAGACGCACGCCTGCCACGTGACGCCACGTCAGGCAGGAGGCAAGTTGCGAACCAGGTCCAGACAGCTCTGGGACACGGAACATGACGGACGTGTGATTGAGAGAAAGGCGTTGTATGGTTTCTGTATTGAAAGGCGAGTGTCTGGACATCTTGCGAGTCAGACTTGTGAACTGTATTGTGGATGTAAGTTGTAAAGTATCCATTATATATATTTGTGATCATCGTTCTGTATTTGATATGTTAATAAATCCATCGAACGATGTGTCGTTGAGTCTTACGTCAAATCACGTTGTATTTGTACTGTCTCACACTTGTTAGGAAAGCGAGCCAAGTTTAAGACCCTGACACTTGTGTTGTGGTACTTGGTGTACCCTGTTGTCTTAAGGGCTGCTGATTGGTTGGAGGTTACCCACTATTGTTATTTGATATATACAGTTGTCTGTTGTATCTGTTATTGCAATGTTATCCAGCATGTTCTGTTAGAATAAATAAAGAGCTTGTTTATTTGTCTTTGATTTGTTTGTTTAGTCTCTTTTAGATTTTACAACCACTATTTCTACCACAATCTAACACCTTTACTCATTGTCTGGACCTCAAATGTGACAGTTATTGTCCAGAGTTGAGTCCCCTGCCCGAGATCTCGTACATTTTCTTATCTAATTACTATCATCTTTTTTTTTGTCAGTTGAGGGCGGTGTGAGGTTCTCTCTCTTTTACTACTTCTCTTCTTTGGCCGAATCGAATTCAGTACTACTATCTACCTCTTAGCACCGTAGGAAAGGAAGCATCAGTCTTTATGATTGCCTCCCTTTTTCTTACCTCAGCTACATAATAAAGTTAGGCCGTAGCATTCTGAATTACATGATGAATTGTTTGGTATTGGGTTGAGTTGAGTTGAGTTAACTTGTATTTAAAAAAAACATGGATCCTGTTCAACTGGCTGTCGTTGCCTTCGTTAGATTTAGGTGAGTTGTTTGTGCAATTAAATTAAATTGATATTGGTAATGAATGAAACAAGATTATGTCATTACAGTAACACGTACCAGCCATATATTATTTTATCAACAACTTACCTGTACACTTGTTTTTGTTATTTGGATCAACAGCAAAGCCATCTCTGCAGGAACATCTAAAGCTGCCTTCTGTGTTAGTGCATGTGTGTTCACAAGGGCTGTCACTGCATTCATCAACGTCTAGAAAAATCAGAAGAGTCATCAGTAAATCTTGAAATTGAATTAACTTGAATAAATCTTGAAATTGAATTAACTTGAATAACTAAATACAGACAGTGGCTGCTAAACAAAATACATTCTGCATTTTTTAAATGGAGTGGTATGTCATTTACCTATTCTTTGATGTCTTGGAAGCACAGAGTGTCAAATGCTGAGTCTCATTTTAGTTAGGTTAACTGGTAAATATGACTGACTGGCATTCAGGTTGTCTGGGCGTTGATGTAGGCCATAAAACTCTTCTAATCTTAGGTGGATTTTCTGTACAGGAGCTATAGTATCATGGTGGTTAGTCTGCTTGCTCAGCAAGACAATTTTCAGGGCTCAGTTCGCAACAGTGACAGGATTGTACTTTTTTTCTGACCAGTGTAAATCTAGGGTCAATTAGTCTTCATAAAATGGGTATCATATAAATGTCATAATTGTCTCGGAAGAAAAGGTGGCAAGGAAGGGACAAGGCTACCCTGTCCCATTAAGCCATAGCCTACAATATGTGAAGACCTATAATTTTACACCTCAGTGCCAGTTTCTGTTTATTTACTGTACAGATAATTCAGGAGTGTATTGGAGCTGAATTTCTTACTTCAACAGCACTAATTATGGATAGAAATGATGATACAGAAAGGAAAACCGTACACATCACACAACATGTTGGCAGGATCAGTAAGACTAGCATGTTTATTTAACACAACTTTCCAGAGCTGCAGTGGTTGGAACATAAAATATAATAAAAAGCTTTAGTGGTAGCTTCGTGGAAGTATCTGGATAAATAACAAAATAGCTACAAATAATTCACTTTAATTCATGAACTACCATTGCTGCTGTGGTGAAAATTTATTAACGTTTGAAACATGATGGATGACTAAAATGTCAGTAATCGTTTGTCAAATTAGATAATGCCAGTGGCTTGTCCCTTGTGTGAAGGATGGGGCAACACATGGTTATTTCTCAGAATCCAAGAATTCTTCCATACATGCATATCAGGTACATGATGTTCTGTTTCTGTACTCACGCAAGGAATCACCAGGAGCTGTTCATTTATGCATAGACTTACGTGTATTGTGATATAATAAGGTATTACTGACAAGCCAATCATTCTATAATAGTAAAGCAAGTAAAAAACAATATTACAAGCCTCGAGGCATAATGTGCCAGCTTCAAATTGTTATAGATAAATTAGCACTCAGTGGGTGATGTGTTCAATATCATTGATGTGTTTACTTTCAAGGACATGTTTACTGTTACTACGTTTAATCTCGGTCAACCTAGGAGCCCAGGTAATGTAAAATAAACTGAATGTTTATTCCATTGACATACCAGCCATACTCTCATTTATCAACAATCTACCTCTACACTTGTTTTTGTTATTTGGATCAACAGCAAAGCCATCTCTGCAGGAACAACTGAAGCTGCCTTGTGTGTTAGTGCATGCGTGTTCACAAGGGCTGTCACTGCATTCATCAACATCTGGAAAAAATCAGAAGAGTCATGAGAAAATGATGAAATTTAATTAAATTGAATAACTAAAAACAGACAGTGGCTGCTAAACAAAATACATTCTGCATATTTGGTCTGACATAAGTGGTATGACATTTATCTATTCTTGTATGTCTTGGAAGAACGGAGTGGGAAATGCTGAGTCTCATTTTGGTTAGGTTAACTCGTAAATATGACTGACTGGCGTTCAACTTACTATAGCGTTGGTGTAGGCCGTTAAACTCTTTTAATATTAGGTGGATTTTCTGTATAAGAGATGTGGTGTCATGGTGGTTAGTGTGCGTGCTCAGTAAGACATATTCTGGGCTCAGTTTGCAGCAGTGACAGGATTGTACTTTTTTCAGACCAGTATTAATCTAGGGTCAATTTGTCTTCGTACAATACGTATCAGATGTATTTCATAATTGTCTCGGAAGGAAAGGTGGCAAGGAAGGGACATGGCTAACCTGTCTCATTAAGCCTTAGCCTAGAATATGCGAAGGCCTAACATTTCATACCACAGTGCCAGTTTCTGTCCTTTAATTTACTGTACAGATAATTCAGGCGTGTGAGGGAGCCGAATTTCTGACTTCAACAGCACTTATTGTGGATTGAAATGATGATACACAACGGAAAATCATACCATCACACACCATGTTGGTAGGATCAGTAAAACTAGCATTCTTATTTACCAGGAAGTCCAGGTAGATTTTAAAAATCCGTCTTTGTGATGATTTGGTAACACGACTTTCCACAACTGCAGTGGGGGAACATAAAATTAAATAACTGGCGTAAATGGGGGATTCATGGAAGCATCTGGATAAATAATAAAATAGCTACAAATAATTCACTTTAACTCATGAACTACTATTGCTGCTGTAGTTTAATTTATTTATTTACATGATGGATATTTAAAATGTCAGTAATAGTTTGTGGAATTTGATGATGCCAGTGGCTTTACCCTTGTGTGATGGATGAGGTAATACATGGACATTTCCCACAATCCAAGAAGGTTTCTATACATGCATATCAGGTACATGATGCTCTGCTTCTGAACTCACGCAAGGAGTCACCAGGAGCTTTTCATGTGTGCTTAGACTCACTTTCGTGTATTATGATACAGTAAGTTATTACTGACAAGCCAATCATTCTATAATAGTAAAGCAAGTAAAGAACACTATTACAAGCCTTGAGCCATAATGAGCATATGGTGCCAGCCCCAAATTGTTATAGATAAATTGGCACACAGTGGGTGATGTGGTCAATATCATTGATGTGTTTACTTCCAACAACATTTCCAGATACTATGTTTAGGTTGAATCAATCTGCTATCACAGGCAATGTAAAACAAAACGTATTTTTATTCCAGTGACACATACCAGCCATGTTCCCATTTATTAACAACCTACCTGTACACCTCTGTTTGTTATTTGGATCAACAGCAAAACCATCTCTGCAGGAACATCTGAAGCTGCCTTCTGTGTTAGTGCAAATGTGTTCACAAGGGCTGTCACTGCATTCATCAACATCTGGAAAAATCATAAGCGTCGTGAGAAATTCCTGAAATTGAATTGACTTGAATAACTAAATACAGACAGTGGCTACTAAACAAAATACATTCTGCAGATTTGGCTTGGAGTTGTATGACATTTACCTATTCTTGTATGTTTTGGAAGAATAGAGTGTCAAATGCGGAGTGTCAATTTGGTTAGGTTAACTCGTAAATATGACTGTCTGGCGTTCAGTATTGCAGAGATTTTTTGTAGCATTTTAAACTCTTCTGACCTTAGGTGGATATTTTGTATCTTAGCCGTGGTGTCATGGTGGTTAGTGTGCTTGCTGAGCAAGATAATTTTCTGTGCTCAGTTCCCAGCAGTGACAAGATTGTATTTTTTCTGACCAGTATAAATCTTGTGTCAATTAGTCGTCATAATATGAGTATCAGCTAGTTTTCATAATTGTCTCAGAAGGAAAGGTGGCAAGAAAGGGAACTGGCTACCCTGTCCCATTAATCCATAGCCTACAATATGTGAAGGACTAACATTTCATACCCCAGTGTCAGTTTCTATCCTTTAATTTATTGTTCAGATAATTCAAGCGTATAGGGGAAGCTGAATTTCTGACTCCAAGAGCACTAATTGTGGATAGAAATTATGATACACAAAGGAAAAGCATAAACACAACACAATATGTTGGCATAATCAGTAAGACTAGAATGTTTATTTACCAGGAAGTCAAGATCAATTTTAAAAATCCGTCTCTATGATGTTTCGTTAGAACAACTTTCCAGAGCTTCAGTGGTTGGAACATAAAATAAATAAAATTCGTAAATGTTAGCTTCATGTGAGCATCTGGATAATTAACAAAAGAGCTACAAATAATTCACTTTATCTCATGAACTAGTATTGCTGCTGTGGTGGAATTTATTTATTTATATTTTAAACATGATTCATGACTAACATGTCAGCAATAGTTTGTCCAATCTGATTATGCCAGTGGCTTGACCCGTGTGTGAAAGATGGGGCAACACATTTTAATTTCCCACAATCCAAGAAGGCTTCCATACATGCATATCAGGTATATGATGCTCTGCTTCTGAACTCACGAAAAGAATCAACATGAGATGTTAATGTATGCATACACCCACTTACGTGTATTGGGATATAGTAAGTTATTACTGAGAAGCCAATCATTCTATAATAATAAAGCAAATAAAGAACAATATTACAAGCTTCAAAGCATTATGAGCATATGGTGCCAGCCCCAAATTGTTATAGATAAATTGGCACTCAGTGGGTGATGTGGCCAAAAGACATTTCAAGATACTATTTTTAGACTGGGTCAACCTGGCAGCCCAGGTAATGTAAAACACAATTTTTTTTTTATTGCAGTGACACATACCAACCATATTCACATTTATCAACAACCTACCTGTACACTTGTTTTTGTTTTTTGGATCAACAGCAAAGCCATCTCTGCAGGAACATCTGAAACTGCCTTCTGTGTTAGTGCAAATGTGTTCACAAGGGCTGTCACTGCATTCATCAACGTCTGGAAAAATCAGAAGTGTCATCAGAAATTCCTGAAATTGAATTGACTTGAGTAACTAAATACAGACAGTGGCTGATAAACAAAATACATTCTGCAGTTTTGGATTGGAGTAGTATGACATTTACCTATTCTTGGATGTCTTGGAAGAACAGTGTCTCAAATGCTGAGTGTCATTTTGGTTAGGGTAACTCGTAAACAGGATTTAGTAGATGCGGTTGTTACACACAGTGAACAACTAGGGTTAGAATTAAATTGTAAAAAGACATAGATTATGGTCGTCACTAGCAAGAACGAAATACCACATTGTAATATACAAGTAAATGGGAATATTCTTCAACAAGTGAATAGGTACAATTATCTCGAAACAGTAATAACATCTGATGGGAGATGCCTCGAAGAGATTAGAACAAGAATCGCCATGTAGCCTTTAGCAAGATGAAAAACATACCGACCAATAAAAAGATAACATATCACATATAAAAAGATGTCAATTGAAACGAGAAAAAGAGTGTTGACATGCTACATAGAACCCGTACTTTTATATGGATGTTAAGCTTGGACAATGAGCAGTCAAGCTGAAAAACATCTGATGGCTTTGGAAATATGGTTTCTGAGGAAAATGCAAAGAATACCATGGACAGCCAGAAAGACTAATGAACAAGTCCTTCAAGGAACAAATGAAGATCGTAAACTGATTAGAGACATTAGACGCAGACAGTCAAAAATATTTGGGCATGTTATGAGAAGAAATAAATTGGAGAACTTGGTGACAACTGGTAAGATCGAAGGGAACAGACCAAGGGGAAGACCTAGGGCAAATACCTGGATGGCTTAGCCTCGTGGCATGGTCGAGAAAGAAACACGGAGCTGATCCACGACTCTGGTGATCGAGTGAGGTGGCAAAACCTGACCGCCCACGCCTACTGGTATGGCACATAATGGATGGATGGAACTCGTAAATATGACTTACTGGTATTCAGATTGTCAGATTTTTTATGTTTGCCTTTAAACTCTTCTGAACATAGCTTGATATTGTGTACATGAGTTATGGTGTCATGTTGATTAGTATGCTCTCTCAGCAAGACAATTCTCTGGGCTCAGTTCCTAGCAGTGACAAACTGTATTTTTTTCTGACCAGTATAAATCGAGGGTGAATTAGTCTTCATAAAATGAGTATCAGATATTTTCGTAATTGTCTCAGAAAGAAAGGTGGCAAGGAAGGGACCTGGCTCCCCTGCCCCATTAAGCCATATCCTAGAATATGTGACACATACCCCAGTGTCAGTTTCTGTCGTTTTATTTACTGTACAGATAATTCAGGCGTACAGGTAAATTTTAAAGATCCGTCTCTATGATGTTTCGCTAACACAAATTTCCAGAGTTGCAGTGGTTGGAACATAAAATTAAACAAAAGGCGTAAATGTGAGCTTCATGGAAGCATCTGGATAGATAAGAAAAGTTATTCAAATAATTCGCTTTAACTCATGAACTACTATTGCTGCTGCGGTGGAATTAATTTGTTTACATTTTAAACATGATAGATATCTAAAATGTCACAAGTAGTTTTTCCAATTAGATTATGCCAGTGGCTTGAGCCGTGTGTGAAATATGGGGCAACACATGGTCATTTCCCACAATCCAAGAAGGCTTCCATACATTTATATAAGGTATATGATGCCCTGCTTCTGAACCCACGCAAGGAATCACCAGGAGCTGTTTATGTATGCTTAGACTCAATTAGGTGTTTTGGGATATAGTAAGTTATTACTGACAAGCCATTCATTCTTTAATAGTAACGGAAGTGAAGTACAATATTACAAGTCTCGAGGCATAATGGGCATATGGTGCCAGCTCCAAATTGTTATAGATAAATTGGCACTCAGTGGGTGATGTGGTTGTGGCATACAAAAACGTCTCTACTAACATCTGTCTATTGAGGCCCTTAAAATTACAAATCCCTAATAATTACTGTTTAAGTATCTTGCTTAGTGTAGGAGTAGAAAATAAAACAGCGATAGACTGACCGTGGCACAGCTTAACTTGTTTGGCTTTATTTTGGTTCATGGACCTGGCCAAGACCGGCGAGTTTGAAAACAAAGACTAAAGCGGCCATTTCTAGTGAAGATAGCACACAAGAAAGTCGACCTTTCCCTTCTGGGAGAGGGCAATTTTGCTTTAAAAATACATCAGTATCTGCAAGCTATTGGTATGTTATATCTACATTAATAATACGTATTTATGTATTACATATACCAGTATGTTTAATTAAGAATTAGTTAGAATGATAATTCAACAATTCTTATAAACTAGAATCAGATTAGATTTTTAGTACTGAAGCACATATGTGGGCCACGCTGTAATTTTTCCTATGTTTTACAATTTCAAATCCCTATGTTAAGACCTTTTAAAGGCATTATGAACTTAGATCTAACTAATAGTGCTTATAACCTATAAATATTATGTGTACTGTAGAGTATCAACTCTCATGTCAGAAACTCTTCTCAATTTAGGAACAGACTCCTGATCCATACTTCAAAGAAGAAAACTCGTTTCTGTCAATTTCATATTCCTATGAATAATAACTTCTATTCATGGTGAACTATATCTCACTATCTATACTTAGAAATCTGCAAATAATCTATGTACTGTAGAGATTGAACTCTAAAGAACATTTTAACAGAAACATTTTCTCAATGTAGGAGCAGAATCCTGATTCCATACTTCACAAGTAGAGAACTGGTGTCTGCCACTTTCAAATATACTATGTAGTGTAAATTCACTGTTAAGGATATTTCTGAAGTGGTTTTATCCATGAGGGGACATACAAACGATTACGCATATTCCTGACTCTTTGTCAGGGGATAAAATGCTTTGGCATTCTAATCTGTAACTTAGTACTATAGTGCTAACTTTAGTACAATCCTTTTGTTAACAGATTAGGAACCACTCCACATGAGTGATGAACATATAATCATTTCATAAAATATTGCTAGGGAAATGCCATGTTTGAGAATATAAATTCTAGAATAAAGAAAGTAAACTCTTGATAAAAATGAATGTTCGGATAGGATGTACCTTCAATCCGTAACACCTCACTGTAGTAGGAACAGAAGCGAAGATTGCTGTGAATAAATTGCTTGCAATATTCAGAAGACTGGACCATGCAGCATAAGTTATTCTAATAAATACACTCCGAATAATAGTAGTAATTGGCAAAATATATCACATAGGTTACTACCCTCATACTGCGGTAAACAGTGGGGGAAGGGAAACAGAATAATCTAGTTTGTGGACAAACAAATAAGAAAATTCAAAACCATTGGCTCCAGCATTAAATTTTATGATTAATATTATTATTTATGATTATCATGTACTTAATATCAGAGAAATGTACATGTATGTTTTCTCTTATGCGAATTTTTCTCTGTTCTGATTGTTACTTTTTACTTGGAAATACACATTGTAATGTGACTCCTGTGGAAACATGAGATGATGTAGGATATATGTGTATGACAGTACTTAAGAAGCCAAAGTTGAATAGCCTTGGCCTAATGATGATTATAGTGCCGAAAGGAAGATGCGGCATTAGAAACCACAGAGATTCTGTATAGGCTATTCTCTTCAAGAATGAGAGGTACAATATCAACATGTTGGATGGATAGAATGACTTCACTCATCTAATAGTCCCAGTAACAACAGAACATAATATAACGTGAGAAAATACCTTACTCATTATTAAGAGTCAGAATGGCTCTACACCAAGCAACGAGGGACAGGGAAACGTGGACACCCACTCCTTTCCCCTTCTCCTCTTGTTGTTTGTACTTTTGTTTGTAATTGTGTTGTAAACCTTTTACCATAACACAGTAGGTTAATGCTCGGTTGTATTCTTTGTCATCCCTTTTCTATAGCGAGTGGTGGATTTTGTGGGACTGCATTGCATCACTATCAACTGGAAACTGGGAAAAAAGCCAGGCGAGAGTGAACATGGCAACTGTCCTAAACAAAGTCTGGACCAATACCTCAACGTTTACTGCTGCACTCATAAGCTGCAAACGCCAGCAAAAGAGACACATGCGAAGACAACTGACTGCGTGATTGAGGAAGTCCTATTTCAGTAGGAATATCCAGGATGGACTTCAAGATCTAATAATCTACAAAGATGAAGATCAACAGAGTAACTGACAACAGTGTATCGTCTGCTTTACTTCTGAGAAGTACCACCTATGGCCTCATCATTCAACCAAATCAGTGAAACTATGGGACAATCCTACTACAAGTTACTAAAACTAGCAACAGTGAAAACCCTTCAACTGTTGGTTGGATTACCAAGTTAATATGCAACAATGGATAAGTCTTCGAAAGAACGTCTCACAGCTGCAACAGTCAAACATAAAGGTTCAGCCACTCAACACCGAGTTCTTAATATGAACACCAACTCAAACAAATGGGAGAAGACACTGAACCACGTAAGCCAATAAACCAAGGTACAAACTTAATATCCTCGGAAACATAACTACGAAACCAGATTACCTCAAGGTTCCAAACCCTGAACACCACCAGAAAAAAGACCTTATGAAAACAACTAAATGCCTCTACAGCAGCAACAAGAGGAATCATCTAATTGTTTGCAACCCTGTTACTGTGCTGGATTTATTCATCGGTGGATGTATGTAGGTATAGATCAATTGTGGCCCTAGTCACAGATACTACCATGAGATGCCTCTCAGTCATATAAAGTTCTACACTGGACTAGATAACAACGACTAAATCCTTGCCGGTCCAATGTCAGCCTAAATGCCACGGGTTATAGACTCGCGACTTGGTGGGTGTAACATCTTTGACTTGAGTAACTAAATACAGACAGTGACTGCTAAACAAAATACATTCTGCAGTTTTGGATTGGAGTGGTATGACATTTAAATATTCTTGGATGTCTTGGAAGAAAAGAGTGTCAAATGCTGAGTGTCATTTTGGTAACTCGTAAACAGGACCTGCAGCATTTAGTAAATGCGGTATTTACACACAGTGAACAACCAGGGATAGAATTAAATTGTAAAAAGACACAGATTGTGGTCGTCACTAGGAATAACGAAATACCACAATGTAATATTCAAGTAAATGGGAATATTCTTCAACAAGTGAATAGGTACAATTATCTAGAAACAGTAATAACATCTGATGGGAGATGCCTTGAAGAGATTAGAACAAGAATCACTATGGAAAAAGTAGCCTTTAGCAAGATGAAAAACATACTGACCAATAAAAAGATGTCAATTGAAACGAGAAAAAGAGTGTTGACATGCTACATAGAACTCGTAGTTTTACATGTATGTGAAGCTTGGACAATGAGCGGTCCAGCTGAAAAACATCTGATGGCTGTGGAAATGTGTTTTCTGAGGAAAATGCAAAGAATACCATGGACAGCCAAAAGACCAATGAACAAGTCCTTCAAGAAACAAATGAAGATCGTAAACTGATTAGAGAAATTAGATGTAGACAGTCAAAAATGTTTGGGCATGTTATGAGAAGAAATAAATTGGAGAACTTGGTGACAACTGGTAAGATCGATCGAAGGGAACAGGCCAAGGGGAAGACCTAGAAGCAAATACCTAGATGGCTTGCCCTCGTGACATGGTCGAGAAAGAAACACGGAGCTGATCCACAACTCTGGTGATCAAGTGAGATGGCAAAACCTGACCGCCCACGCTTACTGGCATGGCACATGATGGATGGATGGAACTCGTAAATATGACTGACTGGCATTCAGATTGTCAGAGCTTTTATGTTTGCCTTTAAACTATTCTGAACTTAGCTTGATATTTTGTACATGAGCTACGGTGTCATGGTGATTAGTATGCTTGCTCAGCAAGACAATTCTGTGGGCTCAGTTCCTAGCAGTGAAAATTGTATTTTTTCATGACCAGTATAAATCTAGGGTGAATTAGTCTTCATAAAATGGGTATCAGATACTTTTCGTAATTGTCTCAGAAAGAAAGGTGGCAAGGAAGGGACCTGGCTTCCCTGTCCCATTAAGCCATATCCTAGATAATGTGACACATACACCAGTGTCAGTTTCTGTCGTTTTATTTACTGTACAGATAATTCAGGCGTATGGGGGAGCTGAATTTCTGCCTTCAACTGCACTAACTGTGAATAGAAATGATGATACGCATAGGAAAATCATACATATCACACAACATGTTGGTAGGATCAGTAAGACTAGCATGTTTATTTACCAGGAAGTACGGGTAAATTTTCAAGATCCGTCTCTATGATGTTTCGCTAACACAACTTTCCAGAGCTGCAGTGGTTGGAACAAAAAATTAAACAAAAGGCGTAAATGTGAGCTTCATGGAAGCATCTGGATAGATAAGAAAAGTTATTCAAATAATTCGCTTTAACTCATGATCTACTATTGCTGCTGCGGTGGAATTCATTTGTTTACATTTTAAACATGATTGATATCTAAAATGTCACAAGTAGTTTGTCCAGTTTGATTATGCCAGTGGCTTGAGCCGTGTGTGAAATATGGAGCAACACATGGTCATTTCCCACAATCTAAGAAGGCTTCCGTACATTTATATAAAGTATATGATGCCCTGCTTCTGAACTCACGCAAGGAATCACCAGGAGCTGTTCATGTATGCTTAGACCCATTCTGTGTATTGGGATATAGTAAGTTATTACTGACAAGCCAATCAATCTTTAATAGTAAAGTAAGTGAAGTACAATATTACAAGTCTCGAGGCATAATGGGCATATGGTGCCAGCTCCAAATTGTTATAGATAAATTGGCACTCAGTGGGTGCTGTGGTCAATATCACTGATGTGTTCACTTTTAAAGATATTTCCAGATATTATGTTTAGGCTGGGTCAACCTGGGAGCCCAGATAGTGTAAAACAAAATGTATTTTTATTCCAGTGACACACCAACCATATTCTTTTTGATCAACAACATACCCTGTCTCTTATACACATCTCATACCTGTACACTTGTTTTTGTTTTTTTGGATCAACAGCAAAGCCATCTTTGCAGGAACATCTGAAACTGCCTTCTGTGTTAGTGCAAATGTGTTCACAAGGGCTGTCACTGCATTCATCAACGTCTGGAAAAATCAGAAGTGTCAAGCGAAATTCCTGAAATTGAATTGACTTGAGTAACTAAATACAGACAGTGGCTGCTAAACAAAATACATTCTGCAGTTTTGAATTGGAGTGGAATGACATTTACCTATTCTTGGATGTCTTGGAAGAGCAGAGTGTCAAATGCTGAGTGTCATTTTGGTTAGGGTAACTGGTAAACAGGGCCTGCAGCATTTAGTAGATGCGGTTGTTACATACAGTGAACAACCAGGGTTAGAATTAAATTGTAAAAAGACACAGATTATGGTCGTCACTAGGAAGAACGAAATACCACAATGTAATATTCAAGTAAATGGGAATATTCTTCAACAAGTGAATAGGTACAATTATCTAGAATAAGTAATAACATCTGATGGGAGATGCCTTGAAAGATTAGAACAAGAATCGCCATGGACAAAGTAGCCTTAGGAAGAGGAAGAACATACTGACCAATACAGAGATGTCAATTGAAACGAGAAAAAGAGTGTTGACATGCTACATAGAACCCGTACTTTTATATGGATGTGAAGCTCGGACAATGAGCGGTCAAGCTTAAAACATCTGATGGCTGTGGAAATGTGTTTTCTGAGGAAAATGCAAAGAATACCATGGACAGCCAAAAAGACCAATGAACAAGTTCTTCAAGGAACAAATGAAGATCGTGAACTGATTAAAGACATTAGATGTAGACAGTCAAAAATGTTTGGGCATGTTATGAGAAGAAATAAATTGGAGAACTTGGTGACAACTGGTAAGATCGATCGAAGGGAACAGGCCAAGGGGAAGACCTAGAAGCAAATACCTAGATGGCTTGCCCTCGTGACATGGTCGAGAAAGAAACACGGAGCTGATCCACAACTCTGGTGATCAAGTGAGATGGCAAAACCTGACCGCCCACGCTTACTGGCATGGCACATGATGGATGGATGGAACTCGTAAATATGACTGACTGGCATTCAGATTGTCAGAGCTTTTATGTTTGCCTTTAAACTATTCTGAACTTAGCTTGATATTTTGTACATGAGCTACGGTGTCATGTTGATTAGTATGCTTGCTCAGCAAGACAATTCTGTGGGCTCAGTTCCTAGCAGTGACAAATTGTATTTTTTCGTGACCAGTATAAATCTAGGGTGAATTAGTCTTCATAAAATGGGTATCAGATACTTTTCGTAATTGTCTCAGAAAGAAAGGTGGCAAGGAAGGGACCTGGCTTCCCTGTCCCATTAAGCCATATCCTAGATTATGTGACACATACACCAGTGTCAGTTTCTGTCGTTTTATTTACTGTACAGATAATTCAGGCGTATGGGGGAGCTGAATTTCTGCCTTCAACTGCACTAACTGTGAATAGAAATGATGATACACACAGGAAATCATACATATCACACAAAATGTTGGTAGGATCAGTAAGACAAGCATGTTTATTTACCAGGAAGTACGGGTAAATTTTAAAGATCCGTCTCTATGATGTTTCGCTAACACAACTTTCCAGAGCTGCAGTGGTTGGAACAAAAAATTAAACAAAAGGCGTAAATGTGAGCTTCATGGAAGCATCTGGATAGATAAGAAAAGTTATTCAAATAATTCGCTTTAACTCATGATCTACTATTGCTGCTGCGGTGGAATTCATTTGTTTACATTTTAAACATGATTGATATCTAAAATGTCACAAGTAGTTTGTCCAGTTTGATTATGCCAGTGGCTTGAGCCGTGTGTGAAATATGGAGCAACACATGGTCATTTCCCACAATCTAAGAAGGCTTCCATACATTTATATAAAGTATATGATGCCCTGCTTCTGAACTCACGCAAGGAATCACCAGGAGCTGTTCATGTATGCTTAGACCCATTCTGTGTATTGGGATATAGTAAGTTATTACTGACAAGCCAATCAATCTTTAATAGTAAAGCAAGTGAAGTACAATATTACAAGTCTCGAGGCATAATGGGCATATGGTGCCAGCTCCAAATTGTTATAGATAAATTGGCACTCAGTGGGTGCTGTGGTCAATATCACTGATGTGTTCACTTTTAAAGATATTTCCAGATATTATGTTTAGGCTGGGTCAACCTGGGAGCCCAGATAGTGTAAAACAAAATGTATTTTTATTCCAGTGACACACCAACCATATTCTTTTTGATCAACAACATACCTGTACACTTGTTTTTGTATTTTGGATCAACAGCAAAGCCATCTTTGCAGGAACATCTGAAACTGCCTTCTGTGTTAGTGCAAATGTGTTCACAAGGGTTGTCACTGCATTCATCAACGTCTGGAAAAATCAGAAGTGTCAAGCGAAATTCCTAAAATTGAATTGACTTGAGTAACTAAATACAGACAATGGCTGCTAAACAAAATACATACTGCAGTTTTGAATTGGAGTGGAATGACATTTACCTATTCTTGGATGTCTTGGAAGTGCAGAGTGTCAAATGCTGAGTGTCATTTTGGTTAGGGTAACTGGTAAACAGGGCCTGCAGCATTTAGTAGATGCGGTTGTTACACACAGTCAACAACTAGGGTTAGAATTAAATTGTAAAATGACACAGATTATGGTCGTCACTAGGAAGAACGAAATACCACAATGTAATATTCAAGTAAATGGGAATATTCTTCAACAAGTGAATAGGTACAATTATCTAGAAACAGTAATAACATCTGATGGGAGATGCCTTGAAGAGATTAGAACAAGAATCGCCATGGAAAAAGTAGCCTTAGGAAGAGGAAGAACATACTGACCAATAAAGAGATGTCAATTGAAACGAGAAAAAGAGTGTTGACATGCTACATAGAACCCGTACTTTTATATGGATGTGAAGCTTGGACAATGAGCGGTCAAGCCTAAAAACATATGATGGCTGTGGAAATGGGTTTTCTGAGGAAAATGCAAAGAAAACTATGGACAGCCAAAAAGACCAATGAACAAGTTCTTCAAGGAACAAATGAAGATCGTGAACTGATTAAAGACATTAGATGTAGACAGTGAAAAATGTTTGGGCATGTTATGAGAAGAAATAAATTGGAGAACTTGGTGACAACTGGTAAGATCGAAGGGAACAGACCAAGGGGAAGACCTAGAAGCAAATACCTAGATGGCTTGCCCTCGTGGAAGGGTCGAGAAAGAAACCCGGAGCTGATCCACCACTCTGGTGATCAAGTGAGATGGCAAAACCTGACCGCCCACGCTTACTGGCATGGCACATGATGGATGGATGGAACTCGTAAATATGACTGACTGGCATTCAGATTGTCAGAGCTTTTATGTTTGCCTTAAAACTATTCTGAACTTAGCTTAATATTTTGTACATGAGCTACGGTGTCATGTTGATTAGTATGCTTGCTCAGCAAGACAATTCTGTGGGCTCAGTTCCTAGCAGTGACAAATTGTATTTTTTTCTGACCAGTATAAATCTAGGGTGAATTAGTCTTCATAAAATGGGTATCAGATACTTTTCGTAATTGTCTCAGAAAGAAAGGTGGCAAGGAAGGTATCTGGCTCCCGTGTCCCATTTAGCCATATCCTAGATTATGTGACACATACCCCAGTGTCAGTTTCTGTCGTTTTATTTACTGTACAGATAATTCAGGCGTATGGGGGAGCTGAATTTCTGCCTTCAACTGCACTAATTGTGAATAGAAATGATGATACACAAAGGAAAATCATACATATCACACAACATGTTGGTAGGATCAGTAATACTAGCATGTTTATTTACCAGGAAGTATAGGTAAATTTTAAAGATCCGTCTCTATGATGTTTCGCTAACACAACTTTCCAGAGCTGCACTGGTTGGAACATAAAATTAAACAAAAGGCGTAAATGTGAGCTTCATGGAAGCATCTGGATAGATAAGAAAAGTTATTCAAATAATTCGCTTTAACTCATGAACTACTATTGCTGCTGCTGTGGAATTCATTTGTTTACATTTTAAACATGATTGATATCTAAAATGTCACAAGTAGTTTGTCCAATTTGATTATGCCAGTGGCTTGAGAAGTGTGTGAAATATGGGGCAACACATGGTCATTTCCCACAATCCAAGAAGGCTTCCATACATTTATATAAGGTATATGATGCCCTGCTTCTGAACTCACGCAAGGAATCACCAGGAGCTGTTCATGTATGCTTAGACTCATTCTGTGTATTGGGATATAGTAAGTTATTACTGACAAGCCAATCATTCTTTAATAGTAAAGCAAGTGAAGTACAATATTACAAGTCTCGAGGCATAATGGGCATATGGTGCCAGCTCCAAATTGTTATAGATAAATTGGCACTCAGTGGGTGCTGTGGTCAATATCACTGATGTGTTCACTTTCAAAGATATTTCCAGATATTATGTTTAGGCTGGGTCAACCTGGGAGCCCAGATAGTGTAAAACAAAATGTAGTTTTATTCCAGTGACACACCAACCATATTCTTTTTGATCAACAACATACCTGTACACTTGTTTTTGTTTTTTGGATCAACAGCAAAGCCATCTCTGCAGGAACATCTGAAACTGCCTTCTGTGTTAGTGCAAATGTGTTCACAAGGGCTGTCACTGCATTCATCAACGTCTGGAAAAATCAGAAGTGTCAAGCGAAATTCCTGAAATTGAATTGACTTGAGTAACTAAATACAGACAGTGGCTGCTAAACAAAATACATTCTGCAGTTTTGAATTGGAGTGGAATGACATTTACCTATTCTTGGATGTCTTGGAAGAGCAGAGTGTCAAATGCTGAGTGTCATTTTGGTTAGGGTAACTGGTAAACAGGGCCTGCAGCATTTAGTAGATGCGGTTGTTACATACAGTGAACAACCAGGGTTAGAATTAAATTGTAAAAAGACACAGATTATGGTCGTCACTAGGAAGAACGAAATACCACAATGTAATATTCAAGTAAATGGGAATATTCTTCAACAGGTGAATAGGTACAATTATCTAGAATAAGTAATAACATCTGATGGGAGATGCCTTGAAGAGATTAGAGCAAGAATCGCCATGGACAAAGTAGCCTTAGGAAGAGGAAGAACATACTGACCAATAAAGAGGTGTCAATTGAAACGAGAAAAAGAGTGTTGACATGCTACATAGAACCCGTACTTTTATATGGATGTGAAGCTCGGACAATGAGCGGTCAAGCTTAAAACATCTGATGGCTGTGGAAATGTGTTTTCTGAGGAAAATGCAAAGAATACCATGGACAGCCAAAAAGACCAATGAACAAGTTCTTCAAGGAACAAATGAAGATCGTGAACTGATTAAAGACATTAGATGTAGACAGTCAAAAATGTTTGGGCATGTTATGAGAAGAAATAAATTGGAGAACTTGGTGACAACTGGTAAGATCGATCGAAGGGAACAGGCCAAGGGGAAGACCTAGAAGCAAATACCTAGATGGCTTGCCCTCGTGACATGGTCGAGAAAGAAACACGGAGCTGATCCACCACTCTGGTGATCAAGTGAGATGGCAAAACCTGACCGCCCACGCTTACTGGCATGGCACATGATGGATGGATTGAACTCGTATATATGACTGACTGGCATTCAGATTGTCAGAGCTTTTATGTTTGCCTTAAACTATTCTGAACTTAGCTTGATATTTTGTACATGAGCTACGGTGTCATGGTGATTAGTATGCTTGCTCAGCAAGACAATTCTGTGGGCTCAGTTCCTAGCAGTGAAAATTGTATTTTTTCATGACCAGTATAAATCTAGGGTGAATTAGTCTTCATAAAATGGGTATCAGATACTTTTCGTAATTGTCTCAGAAAGAAAGGTGGCAAGGAAGGGACCTGGCTTCCCTGTCCCATTAAGCCATATCCTAGATTATGTGACACATACACCAGTGTCAGTTTCTGTCGTTTTATTTACTGTACAGATAATTCAGGCGTATGGGGGAGCTGAATTTCTGCCTTCAACTGCACTAACTGTGAATAGAAATGATGATACACACAGGAAAATCATACATATCACACAACATGTTGGTAGGATCAGTAAGACTAGCATGTTTATTTACCAGGAAGTACGGGTAAATTTTAAAGATCCGTCTCTATGATGTTTCGCTAACACAACTTTCCAGAGCTGCAGTGGTTGGAACAAAAAATTAAACAAAAGGCGTAAATGTGAGCTTCATGGAAGCATCTGGATAGATAAGAAAAGTTATTCAAATAATTCGCTTTAACTCATGAACTACTATTGCTGCTGCGGTGGAATTCATTTGTTTACATTTTAAACATGATTGATATCTAAAATGTCACAAGTAGTTTGTCCAGTTTGATTATGCCAGTGGCTTGAGCCGTGTGTGAAATATGGAGCAACACATGGTCATTTCCCACAATCTAAGAAGGCTTCCATACATTTATATAAGTATATGATGCCCTGCTTCTGAACTCACGCAAGGAATCACCAGGAGCTGTTCATGTATGCTTAGACCCATTCTGTGTATTGGGATATAGTAAGTTATTACTGACAAGCCAATCAATTCTTTAATAGTAAAGCTAAGTGAAGTACAATATTACAAGTCTCGAGGCATAATGGGCATATGGTGCCAGCTCCAAATTGTTATAGATAAATTGGCACTCAGTGGGTGCTGTGGTCAATATCACTGATGTGTTCACTTTTAAAGATATTTCCAGATATTATGTTTAGGCTGGGTCAACCTGGGAGCCCAGATAGTGTAAAACAAAATGTATTTTTATTCCAGTGACACACCAACCATATTCTTTTTGATCAACAACATACCCTGTCTCTTATACACATCTCATACCTGTACACTTGTTTTTGTTTTTTGGATCAACAGCAAAGCCATCTTTGCAGGAACATCTGAAACTGCCTTCTGTGTTAGTGCAAATGTGTTCACAAGGGTTGTCACTGCATTCATCAACGTCTGGAAAAATCAGAAGTGTCAAGCGAAATTCCTAAATTGAATTGACTTGAGTAACTAAATACAGACAATGGCTGCTAAACAAAATACATACTGCAGTTTTGAATTGGAGTGGAATGACATTTACCTATTCTTGGATGTCTTGGAAGAGCAGAGTGTCAAATGCTGAGTGTCATTTTGGTTAGGGTAACTGGTAAACAGGGCCTGCAGCATTTAGTAGATGCGGTTGTTACACACAGTCAACAACTAGGGTTAGAATTAAATTGTAAAATGACACAGATTATGGTCGTCACTAGGAAGAACGAAATACCACAATGTAATATTCAAGTAAATGGGAATATTCTTCAACAAGTGAATAGGTACAATTATCTAGAAACAGTAATAACATCTGATGGGAGATGCCTTGAAGAGATTAGAACAAGAATCGCCATGGAAAAAGTAGCCTTAGGAAGAGGAAGAACATACCGACCAATAAAGAGATGTCAATTGAAACGAGAAAAAGAGTGTTGACATGCTACATAGAACCCGTACGTTTATGTGGATGTGAAGCTTGGACAATGAGCGGTCAAGCCTAAAAACATCTGATGGCTGTGGAATTGTGTTTTCTGAGGAAAATGCAAAGAGTACCATGGACAGCCAAAAAGACCAATGAACAAGTTCTTCAAGGAACAAATGAAGATCGTGAACTGATTAAAGACATTAGATGTAGACAGTCAAAAATGTTTGGGCATGTTATGAGAAGAAATAAATTGGAGAACTTGGTGACAACTGGTAAGATCGAAGGGAACAGACCAAGGGGAAGACCTAGAAGCAAATACCTAGATGGCTTGCCCTCGTGGCAGGGTCGAGAAAGAAACACGGAGCTGATCCACCACTCTGGTGATCAAGTGAGATGGCAAAACCTGACCGCCCACGCTTACTGGCATGGCACATGATGGATGGATGGAACTCGTAAATATGACTGACTGGCATTCAGATTGTCAGAGCTTTTATGTTTGCCTTAAAACTATTCTGAACTTAGCTTGATATTTTGTACATGAGCTACGGTGTCATGTTGATTAGTATGCTTGCTCAGCAAGACAATTCTGTGGGCTCAGTTCCTAGCAGTGACAAATTGTATTTTTTTCTGACCAGTATAAATCTAGGGTGAATTAGTCTTCATAAAATGGGTATCAGATACTTTTCGTAATTGTCTCAGAAAGAAAGGTGGCAAGGAAGGTACCTGGCTCCCGTGTCCCATTTAGCCATATCCTAGATTATGTGACACATACCCCAGTGTCAGTTTCTGTCGTTTTATTTACTGTACAGATAATTCAGGCGTATGGGGGAGCTGAATTTCTGCCTTCAACTGCACTAATTGTGAATAGAAATGATGATACACAAAGGAAAATCATACATATCACACAACATGTTGGTAGGATCAGTAATACTAGCATGTTTATTTACCAGGAGGTATAGGTAAATTTTAAAGATCCGTCTCTATGATGTTTCGCTAACACAACTTTCCAGAGCTGCAGTGGTTGGAACATAAAATTAAACAAAAGGCGTAAATGTGAGCTTCATGGAAGCATCTGGATAGATAAGAAAAGTTATTCAAATAATTCGCTTTAACTCATGAACTACTATTGCTGCTGCTGTGGAATTCATTTGTTTACATTTTAAACATGATTGATATCTAAAATGTCACAAGTAGTTTGTCCAATTTGATTATGCCAGTGGCTTGAGCCGTGTGTGAAATATGGGGCAACACATGGTCATTTCCCACAATCCAAGAAGGCTTCCATACATTTATATAAGGTATATGATGCCCTGCTTCTGAACTCACGCAAGGAATCACCAGGAGCTGTTCATGTATGCTTAGACTCATTCTGTGTATTGGGATATAGTAAGTTATTACTGACAAGCCAATCATTCTTTAATAGTAAAGCAAGTGAAGTACAATATTACAAGTCTCGAGGCATAATGGGCATATGGTGCCAGCTCCAAATTGTTATAGATAAATTGGCACTCAGTGGGTGCTGTGGTCAATATCACTGATGTGTTCACTTTCAAAGATATTTCCAGATATTATGTTTAGGCTGGGTCAACCTGGGAGCCCAGATAGTGTAAAACAAAATGTAGTTTTATTCCAGTGACACACCAACCATATTCTTTTTGATCAACAACATACCTGTACACTTGTTTTTGTTTTTTGGATCAACAGCAAAGCCATCTCTGCAGGAACATCTGAAACTGCCTTCTGTGTTAGTGCAAATGTGTTCACAAGGGCTGTCACTGCATTCATCAACGTCTGGAAAAATCAGAAGTGTCAAGCGAAATTCCTGAAATTGAATTGACTTGAGTAACTAAATACAGACAGTGGCTGCTAAACAAAATACATTCTGCAGTTTTGAATTGGAGTGGAATGACATTTACCTATTCTTGGATGTCTTGGAAGAGCAGAGTGTCAAATGCTGAGTGTCATTTTGGTTAGGGTAACTGGTAAACAGGGCCTGCAGCATTTAGTAGATGCGATTGTTACATACAGTGAACAACCAGGGTTAGAATTAAATTGTAAAAAGACACAGATTATGGTCGTCACTAGGAAGAACGAAATACCACAATGTAATATTCAAGTAAATGGGAATATTCTTCAACAAGTGAATAGGTACAATTATCTAGAATAAGTAATAACATCTGATGGGAGATGCCTTGAAAGATTAGAACAAGAATCGCCATGGACAAAGTAGCCTTAGGAAGAGGAAGAACATACTGACCAATACAGAGATGTCAATTGAAACGAGAAAAAGAGTGTTGACATGCTACATAGAACCCGTACTTTTATATGGATGTGAAGCTTGGACAATGAGCGGTCAAGCTTAAAAACATCTGATGGCTGTGGAAATGTGTTTTCTGAGGAAAATGCAAAGAATACCATGGACAGCCAAAAAGACCAATGAACAAGTTCTTCAAGGAACAAATGAAGATCGTGAACTGATTAAAGACATTAGATGTAGACAGTCAAAAATGTTTGGGCATGTTATGAGAAGAAATAAATTGGAGAACTTGGTGACAACTGGTAAGATCGAAGGGAACAGACCAAGGGGAAGACCTAGAAGCAAATACTTAGATGGCTTGCCCTCGTGGCAGGGTCGAGAAAGAAACACGGAGCTGATCCACCACTCTGGTGATCAAGTGAGATGGCAAAACCTGACCGCCCACGCTTACTGGCATGGCACATGATGGATGGATGGAACTCGTAAATATGACTGACTGGCATTCAGATTGTCAGAGCTTTTATGTTTGCCTTAAAACTATTCTGAACTTAGCTTGATATTTTGTACATGAGCTACGGTGTCATGGTGATTAGTATGCTTGCTCAGCACGACAATTCTGTGGGCTCAGTTCCTAGCAGTGACAAATTGTATTTTTTTCTGACCAGTATAAATCTAGGGTGAATTAGTCTTCATAAAATGGGTATCAGATACTTTTCGTAATTGTCTCAGAAAGAAAGGTGGCAAGGAAGGGACCTGGCTCCCGTGTCCCATTAAGCCATATCCTAGATTATGTGACACATACCCCAGTGTCAGTTTCTGTCGTTTTATTTACTGTACAGATAATTCAGGCGTATGGGGGAGCTGAATTTCTGCCTTCAACTGCACTAACTGTGAATAGAAATGATGATACACATAGGAAAATCATACATATCACACAAAATGTTGATAGGATCAGTAAGACAAGCATGTTTATTTACCAGGAAGTACAGGTAAATTTTAAAGATCCGTCTCTATGATGTTTCGCTAACACAACTTTCCAGAGCTGCAGTGGTTGGAACATAAAATTAAACAAAAGGCGTAAATGTGAGCTTCATGGAAGCATCTGGATAGATAAGAAAAGTTATTCAAATAATTCGCTTTAACTCATGAACTACTATTGCTGCTGCGGTGGAATTCATTTGTTTACATTTTAAACATGATTGATATCTAAAATGTCACAAGTAGTTTGTCCAGTTTGATTATGCCAGTGGCTTGAGCCGTGTGTGAAATATGGAGCAACACATGGTCATTTCCCACAATCTAAGAAGGCTTCCATACATTTATATAAGGTATATGATGCCCTGCTTCTGAACTCACGCAAGGAATCACCAGGAGCTGTTCATGTATGCTTAGACCCATTCTGTGTATTGGGATATAGTAAGTTATTACTGACAAGCCAATCAATCTTTAATAGTAAAGCAAGTGAAGTACAATATTACAAGTCTCGAGGCATAATGGGCATATGGTGCCAGCTCCAAATTGTTATAGATAAATTGGCACTCAGTGGGTGCTATGGTAAATATCACTGATGTGTTCACTTTTAAAGATATTTCCAGATATTATGTTTAGGCTGGGTCAACCTGGGAGCCCAGATAGTGTAAAACAAAATGTAGTTTTATTCCAGTGACACACCAACCATATTCTTTTTGATCAACAACATACCTGTACACTTGTTTTTGTTTTTTGGATCAACAGCAAAGCCATCTCTGCAGGAACATCTGAAACTGCCTTCTGTGTTAGTGCAAATGTGTTCACAAGGGTTGTCACTGCATTCATCAACGTCTGGAAAAATCAGAAGTGTCAAGCGAAATTCCTGAAATTGAATTGACTTGAGTAACTAAATACAGACAGTGGCTGCTAAACAAAATACATTCTGCAGTTTTGGATTGGAGTGGTATGACATTTACCTATTCTTGGATGTCTTGGAAGAGCAGAGTGTCAAATGCTGAGTGTCATTTTGGTTAGGGTAACTGGTAAACAGGGCCTGCAGCATTTAGTAGATGCGGTTGTTACACACAGTGAACAACTAGGGTTAGAATTAAATTGTAAAAAGACACAGATTATGGTCGTCACTAGGAAGAACGAAATACCACAATGTAATATTCAAGTAAATGGGAATATTCTTCAACAAGTGAATAGGTACAATTATCTGGAAACAGTAATAACATCTGATGGGAGATGCCTTGAAGAGATTAGAACAAGAATCGCCATGGAAAAAGTAGCCTTAGGAAGAGGAAGAAAATACCGACCAATAAAGAGCTGTCAATTGAAACGAGAAAAAGAGTGTTGACATGCTACATAGAACCCGTACGTTTATGTGGATGTGAAGCTTGGACAATGAGCGGTCAAGCCTAAAAACATCTGATGGCAGTGGAAATGTGTTTTCTGAGGAAAATGCAAAGAATACCATGGACAGCCAAAAAGATAAATGAACAAGTTCTTCAAGGAACAAATGAAGATCGTGAACTGATTAAAGACATTAGATGTAGACAGTCAAAAATGTTTGGGCATGTTATGAGAAGAAATAAATTGGAGAACTTGGTGACAACTGGTAAGATCGAAGGGAACAGACCAAGGGGAAGACCTAGAAGCAAATACTTAGATGGCTTGCCCTCGTGGCAGGGTCGAGAAAGAAACACGGAGCTGATCCACCACTCTGGTGATCAAGTGAGATGGCAAAACCTGACCGCCCACGCTTACTGGCATGGCACATGATGGATGGATGGAACTCGTAAATATGACTGACTGGCATTCAGATTGTCAGAGCGTTTATGTTTGCCTTAAAACTATTCTGAACTTAGCTTGATATTTTGTACATGAGCTACGGTGTCATGTTGATTAGTATGCTTGCTCAGCAAGACAATTCTGTGGGCTCAGTTCCTAGCAGTGACAAATTGTATTTTTTTCTGACCAGTATAAATCTAGGGTGAATTAGTCTTCATAAAATGGGTATCAGATACTTTTCGTAATTGTCTCAGAAAGAAAGGTGGCAAGGAAGGGACCTGGCTCCCGTGTCCCATTAAGCCATATCCTAGATTATGTGACACATACCCCAGTGTCAGTTTCTGTCGTTTTATTTACTGTACAGATAATTCAGGCGTATGGGGGAGCTGAATTTCTGCCTTCAACTGCACTAATTGTGAATAGAAATGATGATACACACAGGAAAATCATACATATCACACAACATGTTGGTAGGATCAGTAAGACTAGCATGTTTATTTACCAGGAAGTACAGGTAAATTTTAAAGATCCGTCTCTATGATGTTTCGCTAACACAACTTTCCAGAGCTGCAGTGGTTGGAACATAAAATTAAACAAAAGGCGTAAATGTGAGCTTCATGGAAGCATCTGGATAGATAAGAAAAGTTATTCAAATAATTCGCTTTAACTCATGAACTACTATTGCTGCTGCTGTGGAATTCATTTGTTTACATTTTAAACATGATTGATATCTAAAATGTCACAAGTAGTTTGTCCAATTTGATTATGCCAGTGGCTTGAGCCGTGTGTGAAATATGGGGCAACACATGGTCATTTCCCACAATCCTAAGAAGGCTTCCATACATTTATATAAGGTATATGATGCCCTGCTTCTGAACTCACGCAAGGAATCACCAGGAGCTGTTCATGTATGCTTAGACTCATTCTGTGTATTGGGATATAGTAAGTTATTACTGACAAGCCAATCATTCTTTAATAGTAAAGCAAGTGAAGTACAATATTACAAGTCTCGAGGCATAATGGGCATATGGTGCCAGCTCCAAATTGTTATAGATAAATTGGCACTCAGTGGGTGCTGTGGTCAATATCACTGATGTGTTCACTTTCAAAGATATTTCCAGATATTATGTTTAGGCTGGGTCAACCTGGGAGCCCAGATAGTGTAAAACAAAATGTAGTTTTATTCCAGTGACACACCAACCATATTCTTTTTGATCAACAACATACCTGTACACTTGTTTTTGTTTTTTGGATCAACAGCAAAGCCATCTCTGCAGGAACATCTGAAACTGCCTTCTGTGTTAGTGCAAATGTGTTCACAAGGGCTGTCACTGCATTCATCAACGTCTGGAAAAATCAGAAGTGTCAAGCGAAATTCCTGAAATTGAATTGACTTGAGTAACTAAATACAGACAGTGGCTGCTAAACAAAATACATTCTGCAGTTTTGGATTGGAGTGGAATGACATTTACCTATTCTTGGATGTCTTGGAAGAGCAGAGTGTCAAATGCTGAGTGTCATTTTGGTTAGGGTAACTGGTAAACAGGGCCTGCAGCATTTAGTAGATGCGGTTGTTACACACAGTGAACAACTAGGGTTAGAATTAAATTGTAAAATGACACAGATTATGGTCGTCACTAGGAAGAACGAAATACCACAATGTAATATTCAAGTAAATGGGAATATTCTTCAACAAGTGAATAGGTACAATTATCTAGAAACAGTAATAACATCTGATGGGAGATGCCTTGAAGAGATTAGAACAAGAATCGCCATGGAAAAAGTAGCCTTAGGAAGAGGAAGAACATACTGACCAATAAAGAGATGTCAATTGAAACGAGAAAAAGAGTGTTGACATGCTACATAGAACCCGTACTTTTATATGGATGTGAAGCTTGGACAATGAGCGGTCAAGCTTAAAAACATCTGATGGCTGTGGAAATGTGTTTTCTGAGGAAAATGCAAAGAATACCATGGACAGCCAAAAAGACCAATGAACAAGTTCTTCAAGGAACAAATGAAGATCGTGAACTGATTAAAGACATTAGATGTAGACAGTCAAAAATGTTTGGGCATGTTATGAGAAGAAATAAATTGGAGAACTTGGTGACAACTGGTATGATCGACAGGAACAGACCAAGGGGAAGACCTAGAAGCAAATACCTAGATGGTTTGCCTTCGTGGCAGGGTCGAGAAAGAAACACGGAGCTGATCCACCACTCTGGTGATCGAGTGAGATGGCAAAATCTGACCGCCCACGCTTACTGGCATGGCACATGATGGATGGATGGAACTCGTAAATATGACTGACTGGCATTCAGATTGTCAGAGCTTTTATGTTTGCCTTAAAACTATTCTGAACTTAGCTTGGTATTTTGTACATGAGCTACGGTGTCATGGTGATTAGTATGCTTGCTCAGCAAGACAATTCTCTGGGCTCAGTTCCTAGCAGTGACAAATTGTATTTTTTTCTGACCAGTATAAATCTAGGGTGAATTAGTCTTCATAAAATGGGTATCAGATACTTTTCGTAATTGTCTCAGAAAGAAAGGTGGCAAGGAAGGGACATGGCTCCCCTGTCCCATTAAGCCATATCCTAGATTATGTGACACATACCCCAGTGTCAGTTTCTGTCGTTTTATTTACTGTACAGATAATTCAGGCGTATGGGGGAGCTGAATTTCTGCCTTCAACTGCACTAATTGTGAATAGAAATGATGATACACACAGGAAAATCATACATATCACACAACATGTTGGTAGGATCAGTAAGACTAGCATGTATATTTACCAGGAAGTACAGGTAAATTTTAAAGATCCGTCTCTATGATGTTTCGCTAACACAACTTTCCAGAGCTGCAGTGGTTGGAACATAAAATTAAACAAAAGGCGTAAATGTGAGCTTCATGGAAGCATCTGGATAGATATGAAATGTTATTCAAATAATTCGCTTTAACTCATGAACTACTATTGCTGCTGCGGTGGAATTCATTTGTTTACATTTTAAACATGATTGATATCTAAAATGTCACAAGTAGTTTGTCCAATTTGATTATGCCAGTGGCTTGAGCCGTGTGTGAAATATGGGGCAACACATGGTCATTTCCCACAATCCAAGAAGGCTTCCATATATTTATATAAGGTATATGATGCCCTGCTTCTGAACTCACGCAAGGAATCACCAGGAGCTGTTCATGTATGCTTAGACTCATTCTGTGTATTGGGATATAGTAAGTTATTACTGACAAGCCAATCATTCTTTAATAGTAAAGCAAGTGAAGTACAATATTACAAGTCTCGAGGCATAATGGGCATATGGTGCCAGCTCCAAATTGTTATAGATAAATTGGCACTCAGTGGGTGCTGTGGTCAATATCACTGATGTGTTCACTTTCAAAGACATTTCCAGATATTATGTTTAGGCTGGGTCAACCTGGGAGCCCAGGTAGTGTAAAACAAAATGTATTTTTATTCCAGTGACACACCAACCATATTCTTTTTGATCAACAACATACCTGTACACTTGTTTTTGTTTTTTGGATCAACAGCAAAGCCATCTCTGCAGGAACATCTGAAACTGCCTTCTGTGTTAGTGCAAATGTGTTCACAAGGGTTGTCACTGCATTCATCAACATCTGGACAAATCAGAAGTGTCATGAGAAATTCCTGAAGTTGAATTGACTTGAATAACTAAGTACAGACAGTGGCTAATAAAAGCAAATACATTTTGCAGATTTGGCTATGCGTTTTATGACATTTACCTATTCTTGGATGTCTTGGAAGAGCAGAGTGTCAAATGCTGAGTGTCAGTTTGGTTAAGGTAACTCGTAAATATGACTGACTGGCGTTCAGCCTGTCAGAGCGTTGGTGTAGGCCGATAAACTCTTCTGATCATAGGTGGATCTTATGTACAGGAGCTGTGGTATCATGGTGGTTATTGCGCTTGATCAGCAAAACAATTTTCTGGGTTCAGTTCCCAGAAGTGACAGGACTGTATTTTTTTCTGACCAGTTTCAACCTAAGGTGAGTTTGCCTTCATAAAATGGGTATCAGATAAATTTCATAATTGTCTCGGAAGGAAAGGTGGCAAGGAAGGAACCTGGCTGCACTGTCTCACTCAGCCATAGCCTAGCATATGTGAAGGCCAAAAATGTCATACTCCAGTGCCAGTTTCTGTCCTTTAATTTTCTGTACAGATAATTCAGGCTTTTATGGGAGCTGAATTTCTGACTTCAACAGCACTAATTGTGGATAGAAATGATGATCCTCAAAGGAAAGTCATACACATCACTTACCATGTTGGTATGATCAGTAAGACTTATATGTTTATTTACCAGGAAGTCCAGGTCATTTTAAAATACCCGTCTCTATAATCCTTCACTAACACAACTTTCCAGAGCTTCAGTGGTTGGAACATAAAATGAAATAAAAGTCGTAAATGGGAGCTTCATGGAAGCATCTGGATAAATAACAAAAGAGCTACAAATAATTCACTTTATCTCATGAACTACTATTGCTGCTGTGAAGAAATTTATTTTTTTACATTTTAAACATGGTGGGTAAATAAAATGTCAGTAGTAGTTTGTATAATTTGATGATGCCAGTGGCTTGACCCTTGTGTTAAATATGGGGCAACACATGGTAATTTCCCACAATACAAGAAGGCTTCCCTACATTTATATAAGATATATGATACCCTGCTTGTGGACTCACGCAAGGAATATCACCAGGAGCTGTTCATGTATGCTTAGACTCAATAAAGTGTATTGGGATATAGTAAGTTATTACTGACAAGCCAATCATTCTATAATAGTAAAGCAAGTAAAGAACAATATTACATACTCGAGGCATTATGGGCATATGGTTCCAGCCCCAAATTGTTATAGATAAATTGGCACTCAGTGGATGATGTAGTCAATATCATTGATGTGAGTACTTTCAACGACATTTCCAGATATTATGTTTAGGCTTGTTCAAACTGGGAACCCAAGTATTGCAAAACAAAATGCATGTTTATTCCAGTGACGCCCAACCATATTCTCATTTATCAACAACGTACCTATACACTTGTTTTTGTTATGTGGATCAACATCAAAGCCATCTTTGCAGGAACATCTGAAGCTGCCTTTTGTGTTAGTGCAAATGTGTTCACATGGGCTGTTCCTGCATTCATCAACATCTGGACAAATCAGAAGTGTCATGAGAAATTCCTGAAATTGAATTGACTTGAATAACTACATACAGACAGTGGCTACTAAACAAAATACATTGTGCAGATTTGGCATGGAGTGTTATGTATTTACCTATTCTTTGATGTCTTGGAGGAACAGAGTGTCAAATACTGAGTGACATTTTGGTTATGGTAACTGGTGAATATGACTTTCTGGCGTTCAGAGTGTCAGAGATTTTGTGTAGGCCTTTAAGCTCTTCTGATCTTAGGTAGATATTTTGTACATGGGCTGTGGTGTCATGGGGGTTAGTGTGCGTGCTCAGCAAGATAATTTTCTGGGCTCAGTTCCCAGCAGTGAAAAGATTGTATTTTTTTTCTGACCAGAATAAATCTAGGGTCAATTAGTCTTCACGCAATGGGTATCAGCTAGTTTTCATAATTCTCTCGGATGGTAAGGTGCCAAGGAAGGGAACTGGCTGCCCTGTTGCATTAAGCCATAGCCAAAATATGTGAAGGCCTAGCATTTCATACCCCAGTATCAGTTTCTGTCCTGTAATATACTTCTTCTTCTTCAGCGTTCCAAACCATTGAGGTTCTTTGCTGCAGATACAAGCCATCTCCATTCGTCTCTCTGCTTGACCATCTCTTGCCAGTCACTAATTCCAAGTGCTTGTAGGTCAGGATGTATATTATCTCTCCACCGTCTTCTTGGTCTACCTCGGGGTCTACGGTCATTTATTTTCAGAGTGTATGCGAGTTTTGTTTCCCTATTATCTTCCATTCTTTCTATATGCCTTTAATATACGGTACAGATAATTCAGGCGTGAGGGGGGGGGGGGGAGCTGAATTTCTGACTTCAACAGCACTAATGGTGGATAGAAATGATGATCCACAAATGAAAATCACACACATCACACAATATGTTGGCAGGATCAGTAAGACTAGAATGTTTATTTACCAGTGAGTCCCGGTCAATATTAAAAATATGTCTCTATGGTGTTTCGCTAACACAGCTTTCCAGAGCTGCAGTGGTTGGAACATAAAATTAAATAAAAGGCGTAAATGTGAGCTTCACGGAAGCATCTGGATAAATAACAAAAGAGCTACAAATAATTCACTTTAAATCATGAACTACTATTGCTGCTGTGGTGGAATTTATTTATTTACATTTTAAACATGGTGGGTATATAAAATGTCAGTAATAGTTTGTCCAATTTGATAATGTTCGTGGCTTGACCCTTGTGTTAAAGATGGATATTTCCAAAAGTCTTCTATACATGCATATCATGTATATGATGCTCTGATTCTGAACTCACGCAAGGAATCACCAGGAGCTCTTCATGTGTGCTCAGACTCACTTACGTCTATTAAGATATTGTAAGTTATTAATGACAAGACAATCATTCTATAATAGTAAAGCAAGTAAAGAACAATATTACAAGCCTCGAGATATTATGGGAATATGGTGCCAGCCTCAAATTGTCATATATAAATTGGCACTTAGTGGGTGATGTGGTTAATGTCATTGATACTTAAAACGACATTTCAAGATACCATGTTTAGGCTGGGTCAACCTTACTGTCCAGGTAATGTAAAACCCTGTCTCATTCAGCCATAAGCAAAGACTATGAGAAACAAGGGCAATTGCTAGAAAACATCATGGCCATGTATCACTCGAGCCGAAGTGCAGTATCAACACAAGAAGGTAGATAAAATATGTTCACAGTCAATACAGGAGTGAGACAGGGATGTGTGCTCTCTCCTTTGCTATTTAATACCTACATGACAGAATATCCAAAGAAGCAAGTCTTGGCAGAACTGATTCACAGAATGTAGGACTATTTAATACTGATGAAACAATTGACCCTCAGAAAATAAATGAACTTCTTTTTGCAGACGATCAATCAGTGCCTGTTTTACAGCGATGAGGGCAGACTATAAAATCATATTACTAATCTGAGTCCAACCTGCAGAAGATACAATATGAGTATGAAAACAGCCAAATCCGAAGTAATGGAAGTTAGCAGATCGCCGGGCCCACTAAGTATACAGATAAATAGCACAACTCTGAAACAAGTTAAAGAATTCAAATATCTTGGAAGTATGATCACGGGAGATAGCAGATTGAACATAGGAATCGAAATCAGATGTTAAAAAGCTAGTGCATTTACATATCAACTATCAAACTTGCAGAAACATCCAAATATACCCATGTCCGCAAAACGACAGATAATAAACAACATATTCACACCAGCCCTTTGCTTCCAATCTCAAACTTGGACTTTATCCAAATAACACTTTCGCAAAATCAAGACCTGCGAGATGAGATGCCTGAGGAGAGCTGCCAACTTAACAATCCGAGACCGAGTAAGAAATGTTGTTATCAGACAGACTGTGGGATCAACACCTTGTGCCACTTTTATTGAAAGACAGAAGATCAAGTGGTTTGGCCATGTCGTTAGAATGCAACACCAACAACTACCATCACTGACTTTACATCAAAGATCATCTGCGACGAGACTAAGAGGAAACATGGATTGACGACATCAAAGACATTGTACAATCACACGGAATGATACTATCCAGTTCCGCCCACCGGGTGCTGGAGCGCAAATTATTCCTCCCCACGACGCTTGATGGCAGAAGTGGAAGATGATGATGATGATGATGATGATGATGATGATGATGAAGATGATGACGACGAACACCAGCCATATTCTTATTTATCATCAACCTACCTATACACTTGTTTTTGTTATCTGGATCAACAGCAAAGCCATCTCTGCAGGAACATCTGAAGCTGCCTTCTGTGTTAGTGCATGTGTGTTCACAAGGGCTGTCACTGCATTCATCAACATCTGGAACAAATCAGAAGTGTCATGAGAAAATCTTGAAATTGAATTGATTTGAATAACTAAATACAGAATTTGGCAGCTAAACAAAATTCATTCTGGAGAAATGGCTTAGAGTGGTATGGCATGTATCTATTCTTAGATGTCTTGGAAGAACATGGTCGCAAATGCTGAGTATCGTGTTGGTTAGGGTAACTCGTAAATATGACTGACTGGCGTTCAGCTTGCCAGAGCGTTGGTGTAGGCCGTTAAACTCTTCTGAACTTAGGCTTGTCTTTTGAACAGGGGCTGTGGTGTCATGGTGATTAGTGTGCTTGCTCAGCAAGATAATTTTCTTGGCTTAGTTCGCAGTAGTGACAGGGTTGTACTTTTTTCTCACCAGTATAAATCGAGGGTCAAATTGTCTTCATAAAATGGGTATCAGATAAATGTCATAATTGTCTCGGAAGGAAAGGTGGCAAGGAAGGAACCTGTCTACCTTGTCTCAATAAGCTTTAGCCTAGAATATGTGAAGGGCTAACATTTCATACCCCAGTGGCAGTTTCTGTTCTTTAATTGACTTTACAGATAATTCAGGCGTGTTAAGGAGCTGAATTTCTAACTTCAACAGCACTTATTGTAGATAGAAATAATAATACATAAAGGAAACTCATACACATCACACACCATATTGGTGGAATCAGTAAGACTAGCATGTTTATTTACCAGGAAGTCCAGGTCAATGTAAAACAATCCGTCTGTATGATGTTTCGCTAACACAACTTTTCAGAGCTGCATTGGTTGGAGCAAATAATGCAGTCACTGCTGTTTATTTAATGTGACTGTTGGAGAGTGTAAGAATGTTGATTGTTCATGCAATACACTGATATAGGAGACTGCGTGGTCTCGAGGTATGGTGTCCGCCTCGAGTGCTGGAGGTCCCGGGTTCTTGCCCCGGTGAGGACCGGGATTTTTTTTCACGTGGACTTCTAGTAATAAAAATGTCCGTTGTCTCTTGGTGAGATCGGACGCCCGTGTATATTGTTGCGCACGTAAAAAATCCCTTGGTAGTTGAAAATTGAAAAAGAGTAGCCTAACGGCGTTGCCCGTGCAAAATTACGACTTAAAAATCTACCCAAAGTATTTCAGGATCCTCGCCTTCCTCAATCACAGATGATGGCAAATGTCTAAGATATATTGATACATCAAGCACTGTGTCAGCCAGCAAAATCTGGTCATCATGGGAAAGAGCTCATTTTTCACGCTTTACATATAACTCATTTAGCCCCACGACATGATTTTCGTGAAGCCATTAATGCAGTGGGTGGATGGAGCTGAAGAGCAACCGACATATAGTTGTTGGTTATGGTCTCAGGTTTCACGACGGTAGGCAGAGGATCTCTTTATGGAGACAGTGGCTACAGTCATAGACCAGTGTGGTCACTGACATGATGGAAAGAAATAGGCGACTGACTTCTTTACAGATGCCGAAGATCATGTTCCGCTAATTCATAGAAAATTATATAAAAGGCGTAAATGGGAGCTTCATATGAGCATCTGGATATATAACAACGATGCTACAAATAATTCACTTTAACTCATGAACTACCAACGCTGCTGTAGTATAATTTATTTATTTACATTTTAAACATGAAGGATGTTTAAAATGTCTGCAATAGTTTGTCCAATTTTATGATATCAGTGGCTTGACCCTTATGTAAAGGATGGGGCAATCCATAGTCATTTCCCACAATCCAAGAAGGCTTCCATACATGCATATCAGGTACATGATCTGCTCCTGAACTCAAGCAAGGAATCACCAGGAGCTGTTCATTATGCTTAGGCTCACGTGTATTGGGATATATAAGTTATTACTCACAAGCCAATCATTATATAATAGTAAAGCAAGTAAAGAACAGTATTACAGGTCTCGAGGCATTATGGGCATATGGAGCCCGCCCCAAATTGTTATAGATAAATTGGCACTCAGTGGGTGATGTGGTCAATATCATTGATGTGTTTACTTCCAAAGACATTTCAAGATACTATGTTTTGGCTGGGTCAACTTTACTGTCCATCATCATTATCATCATCAAGTACCCTGCCGGATGGCGTAGGCGTTTATGGCTCTCCACAGATCTCGGTCTTCGGTGTTCTGGATCAACTCTGCTAATGATATTCCTCCATGCCACTGCCTCAATCCGTCCAGCATCATTTCTCTTGGTCTGCCTTTGCCCCTCTTCCCCTCGATCTCTCCAGTTGTCACGATGTTCTCCAATTTTATTCCAGAAACACACACCAGGCATATTCCACTAACAACCTACCTATACACTTGTTTTTGTTATTTGGATCAACAGCAAAGCCATTTCTGCAGGAACACCTGAAGCTGCCTTCTGTGTTAGTGCAAGTTTGTTCACAAGGGCTGTCACTGCATTCATCAACATCTGGAAAAATCAGAAGTGTCATAGTGAACTATCTGCGTTGATTCTGTGACACGTTGAATGTGTCGTCTGCTAGTTGTGATTGTCAGCCCAGATTGCATGAATGTGCACATATGAGACTGGTGTTCTTGCCCTTGTTTCACTGTGCTGGCACATATGGTTAGTAGGGGACGACCCCCCAGTTAATCTACTGCACCGTGTTCCGTGACCGGAGAACACCCCAGTTAAACTCTACTGCACCGGGTTCTTTGACCGGACGAAGCCCTCAGTTAATCTATCTGTCACAATCCCCTGTAACAGATTAAGATTGGCCGTTATCTAAGGTCCCGATATTTTCCAAATATATGGCTCAGCGACAGGTATAACAACACACATCATTACTTAAATCACTAGCTATGAGTCACTGGAGAAAATTTATGTTGCGCACACAATTCGTTTAATCATAGATGAACATAGGGACATGCAGAACATTATTCCAGGAAGTTTAGTATACATAATCCGTCATCGTTAGGAATTACTTTCGATATAACATTGCCTTCTCGAGGCCTCCTTCAACTAGTGCACATAAACAGTTGCGCCCGGCTCTCCAACAGCCGGCTAGAACTACTCAACAAAATCCATTTGCCTTGGCTGGGGTCTCACACAATTCAGCCCAAGAGTCAATACTCCAAGCTCAGACCTCCACTGTCTGGCTCAAAAATCTCAACTCCAACTCCCCGTAATTTTTCCAGCTACATCTTTTTATCCCCTCTTCACAGACCTACCACGAACCACACCACTTAACCATTTTCAACCCCAATCTACATTCCACCACTATTACCTTTCTAGGTTACCTTAATCTATTAGTTTCCAATCACGTTTTACCTTTCCACTGGTGATTTAAATCTAGACAACCTCACCATGTTTCGGGTTTCCCCCTATTAGCATGACGATTTATATCCTGAGTCCGTGACTAAACCATCATCTAGTCTGGGACTATCCCCGTTTGTTGCAAATGTGCAATTAACCTCCTTGGCCTCACATCTGTATACTTTTCTGGCTCCGTTATCCCTACCAGTATAATAACCTTCATAGCTAGTCCATTAACCTATCAATTTGCATAAACTTATGCATGTTACAAATAGTATAACCGAAATGTGTAGGGAACAAACCATGAAAATTAGCATAAGTAAAACAGAGGTATTTACTATAACTAAAGAAGAAAATGCAACGACTCCCTTAAACGAACATTCCTTGAAACAAGTAAATAGTTTCAAGCACCTAGGAAGTATAATATCATCAAATAGCAAATCAGAAGACGAGATCGAAAACAGATGCAATAAGGTAAACTAACTCATTGGACAAATGGCACCAATACTAAACAACTAACATGTATCAAAAACTTACTAAGAAAAGCACTGTATAACGACAATCTTCCTACCAACTCTATGTTACCAATGCCAAACCTGGACAATGACAGAAAAAGATAAAAGAAAAATTACAACAACAGAAATGAGATTCCTGAGAAGAATACTTAATGTATCAAGAAGAGATAAGATCAGAAATGAAGAAATCAGGACTAAAGTGGGGGTTATAGCTGCACTAGATTTTATTAGAAGGCAAGCAAGTCAAATGGTTTGGCCATGCAAGTAGGTTACCCAACTAACAGTATGCCACAACAAGCAATGATGTACAGACCAGAGGGAAGCAGAGGAAGAGGCCGACCACGTAAACGATGGAAGCAGGGAATAACAGTCCATGGGAATATCGATACATGAAGCCCATAAGCGGGCACTCTCCCGCTGTTTATACTTCACCTCAACACCGCAAGGTGCAAGATGGAACATGATGAGATGAGATGAGACTATGTTTAAGCGAGGTCAACCTGGGAGCCGGGTAAATTAAAACAAAATTTGACTCGAATGTTTTTCAAACATTCTGCAAGCACAAATGAATTGATTTTGTTATTGAATGAAACAAGATCATTTTATTACAGTGACACACACCAGCCATATTCAAATTTTGCAACAACCTACCTGTACATGTTCTCTTGTTATTTGGATCAACAGAAAAGCCATCTCTGCAATAACATCTGAAGCTGCCTTCTGTGTTAACGCAAGTGTGTTCACAAGGGCTGTCACTGCATTCATCAAAATCTGGAAAAATCAGAAGTGTCATGAGAAAATCCTAAATTTGAACTAAATACAGCCGGTGGCTGCTCAATAAAATACATTCTGCAGATTTAGCTAGGAGTGGTATGGCATTTACCTATTCTTGGATGTCTTAGAAGAACAGAATGGCAAATGCTGAGTGTCATTTTGTGTTGGGTAACATGTAAATAAGGCGGATTGGCGTTCACTTCATCAGAGCGTTGGCGTAGGCCGTTAACCTCTTCTGATCTTAGGTAGATCTTTTGTACAGGAGCTGTAGTGTCATGATGGTTAGCAAGACAATTTTCTGGGCTCAGTTCCAGCAGTGACAGGATTGTATGATTTTTCTGATCAGTATAAATCTAGGATCAGTTTGTCTTAAAATATGGATATCATATAATTTTAATAATTGTCTCTGAAGGTAAGGTAGCAAGGAAGGGGCCTGGCTGCCTTATCTCATTAAGCCGTAGCCTCTAATATGTGAAGGGTGTCGTAATAAGTGTCGTCCCTGGGGTGAGGGGAATCAACACCCACATTCTTTTAACCCCTAATCATTATCTTAAGGATCTTCTGGATTTCTGTCCACAACACGCCATCAGTCCTTGGATCACTCTCTCTCTCTCTCTCTCTCTCTCTCTCTCTCTCTCTCTCTCTCTCTCTCTCTCTCTCTCTCTCTCTCTCTCTCTCTCTCTCTCTCTCTTACCACTGGACCATGGACAAATTAATTTAATAAAGAAAAGTGTCAGGTATGTGCAAAGTGTATATGTAGAATGTCTGTCGTATAACCTTGTGTGTATGCAGAATCAGACTGAACAGCTCAGGAGCAAAGTCTGCTTCATCATAGTACCGGCCACACAACAGCACCATAGATCAAGTACAGAAGACCTCACCAAATGATGCGTCTCTCCGGCCAAGTGTCGACTTCCTCCAATGGCTCTTGGATAGTCCGGATGCCTGGTCACCAATAGTGAATATAGTCCAATACTGACCATGAATTTGCCACACACAGTGTAACTAATATGTCACTAAAGGTTCTGTGATCTGATAACCCTTGTACAGTAAAATAATGTTAGTAGTTAATTTCTCATAGGAATTCACCAATTGGAAAACACAATGTTAATTGGTAATGTCTCACAAGAATTCCCCATTTGGAAAAACACAATGTCAATAATCAAGTTCTCTATATAACAACTATTGTTCCTGTTACTGGTGGTATTGTAAGTATCTTTTCTCTACTATGATGAGAACTACCACTGAGGAATCACTCTTATATGATCATCGGTTCCTGTTCAGCAGAGGCCAGGTTCTTGCAGACCCTCTGGGTAATGGGCCCAGTGCAAAAGCCGCTGAGTAAAAACTGCCTTCAATGATCGAGCCATGACTTTTCTTCTATGACTTTTCTGCTAGCTTTTTGTAAAACATAGTGGAACCTGTTGAAGAGAGAATACACCTGGTGAGAGCAACCCAATTCCAACCTTTATTAGGTGAGTGTAGGCCGACGGCCGCACTCAGATATATAACAGAGAACTAAACTCTGTCATAAGGCAGAGGAGCTCATCACATCGGTCTGAGTCATGGTAAGACAAGGAAAGACTAAAGGAAAAGTGCAGAAACCCAGTAGATACCCTACTGGAAGATCCTACCATTTGACATTTCCTTTATCCCCCCCCCCCAACCATCCTCAATTTCCCTAAATATCATCCCACTACATTGTTCTTAACTCACTGAGTTAATTGATATCTCACACTAGCTAGTTTAAGCAACGCGATAGCCTACTGCTGCCGACGCTCCTATAATACGTTCTCATACGCACATTACTACACTCTATTCCTAAGAATCATCTAATTTGGGTCTATTTAATTAAATACCATATATTTATTCCTGTTTGAAATCGAGACTACAAAATCACACAATGGAAAAATGTCGGCCGATGGAAATCAACATAAGACACTGTAGTATCTCTCCATAATCAAACCAGGAATATCACACACGTCCTTGTTGCTTCACAACATTTGGTCGACTCCCGCCAAAGTTATTTATCCAGACTGTTTTAATACTGTGTCTGAATGACGTCACAAATCTGACTAGACACTAAGCGTCGAGAAGCTATTTTTTTTCTCTCCTTTTCCGACTCGGTGTAACAACTGGCTGGCTGTCCCGCTTTATCTGGAGAATTGTTTCCGGTACTTCAAAAGTCTTGCCGACCTGTGATCTGGAGAATTGTTTTCCCCACAACAAAAGCTATTGCCGATTTTCACCAGGACAGTCTGTCTCCAACGTCAAAGGATAGCTGCCGCCTGTAGACGAATGGCGCGACAGCCTTTCATCGATCGACAACTCCAAGAATTTCCGCGACAAAGGGTCTAACATTTCATACCCCAGTTGCAATTTATGTCGTTTAATTTACTGTACACATAATTCAGGTTTATGGGGAAGCTGAAGTTCTGATTTCAATAGCACTAATTGTGGATTGAAATTAGGATAGATAAAGGAAACGCATACACATCACACAACATGTTGGGAGGATCTGTAAGACAGGCATGCTTGTCTACCAGGAAGTCCAGGTCAATATAAACAATCGGTATCTATGATGTTTCGCTACCACAACTCCCCAGAGCTGCAGTGGTTGGAACAAATAACGCAGTCAGTGCTGGGGATTTAATATGACTATTAGAGATTGTAAGAATAATGATTGTTCATGCAATACACTGATTGTAATAATGTCTACACTTTCCATGCCTCCGATCATGCCTGCTACAATAACAGAAGATGTCAAATGTCTCAGATATATTGATACATCAAGCCCTGTGTCACCATGCAAAAACTGATCATTATAGGAAAGAACTCTTTTCCTTGCCATACACATAACTCGTTCAGCAACTCCTCCCCCCACCAAAGTTGACGTGAAGGCACTGATGCATGGGGTGGATGAAGCTTAAGAGCAACCGACAGACAGTTATTGGTGATGGTCTCAAGTTTCACTACTTTAGGCACGGGATCTCTTTATGGAGACAGTGGCCATAATCATCGACCAGTGTGTTAAAAAGGAAAGCAACGGGCGACTGCCTTCTTTTCAGATGCTTGGAAAATAATGTTTCACTAGATTGTAGAAAACAATATAAGAGGCTTAAATGGGAGCTTCATAGGAACATCTGGATAAATAACAAAAAGCTACAAATAATTCATCATCATCATGTGCCATGCCGGTAAGCATGGGCATTCATGTTTTACAATATCACTCGATCACCTGAGTCGTGGATCAGCTCAATGTTCTTGTCTCGACCATACAAATTGGCCTAGCCATCCAGGTATTTACTTCTCTGTCCTCCCCTTGTTCTCTTTCCTTCAATCTTGCCAGTTGTCACAAATTTCTCCAATTTATTTCTTTTCATAACATGCCCAAAACATTTTGACTGTCTGCGTCTAATTTCTGTAATTAGTTTACGGTTTTCATTTGTTTCTTGTAGGACTTGATCATTGGTTTTTCTGTCTGTCCATACTATTCTTTGCCTTTCCTCAGAAAACACATTTCCATAGCCATCAGATGATTTTCAGCTTGTCTGCTCATTGTCCACGCTTAACATCCATACACAAGTATAGGTTCTATGTAGCACTTCAACACTCTTTTTCTCGTTTCACTTGATATCTTTTTATTGGTCAGTATGTGTTTCATCTTGCAAAAGGCTACCTTCGCAATGGCAATTCTTGTTCTGATTTCTTCAAGGCATCTCCCATCTGATGTTATGACTATTACGGGATTACGGTATCGATTTACTTGTTCAAAAATATTCCAATTTACTTATATATTACATTGTGGTATTTCCTTCTTTTTAGTGACGACCATAATATGTGTCTTCTTACAATTTAATTGTACCCAAGTTGTTCTTCTAAATGTTGCAGGTCCTATTCATTGTCTGCAATTAATACTGTATCATCCTCATATCTAATATTATTGATGTTATGTCCCCCAATGATGATTCCTTTCATATCGTCAAAATTTCTGAAAATACTTTCACTGTATAGGGAAAAAAGATCTGGAGACATTACACATCCCTGTCTCACATCTATCTTAATAGGCTGATATTGACCTACTTCATTTTCAATCGTTATGGAAGCTTAATGCAAGCATCTCTATCATATTGACATGTCTTACTTTATCGAAATCCCATGTGTAGTCAATAAAGCAAATATGTAAGTCTTTGTTTACTTCTATAGAGCGTTTAATTAATGTTCTCAGCCTTCTACAAACCCACATTGGTCTTCTCCTATTTCGGGTTGTATTTTCTTCCTAACTTTTTGCATGATAATTCTTAGCAAAATCTTGGTGATGTTGATTGATTGATTGATTGATTGATTTAGGAACCGACATCACAGCATTCGGGGCATTCCCATAAGCGCTCCGTCCCCATCCTCAGCAGCTAGCGAAGAGTTCCAACACCAATAGTACCAGTAGCAATCTGATTATATGTCCATCTCGCCTTTCCTCTGAGCGTCGAGCGTAGGCCGATCTGGCCCTCGTCTCATTCTTGCCAGACAATGGTGATCCATTAGCTCCTCCGAGGTGTACACGTGCTCCCTTAAGGCCGCAACCACGTCTGTCTTGTCATGCATCAATACTCCACCAAGTTTTGCAGAGCCAGCCAATCTGTCCGCCTGTTCATTCCCCAGCACACCGGCATGCCCCGGAGAAAAGATCCAGGCGATGCTTGCCACCCGTGACCTCCGAAGCGAAGTAAGCCACTCTGCCCGAAGCTTGCCTGTCCCTACCTTCCTCAGCATGCTTTCTGAGTCAGTTACAATCACCATGTGTGTGCGTATCGTATTCTCGATCTCGCGGAAAGCTGCACTTACCGCCTCCACCTCCATTCTTAAGCTAGATGTTGTGGTATCATATGCCAGGCTCTCCTGCACCAAACGTCGACCATTAGCTTTTGCTAAGAACCCCCAGGCACTTCTCCTACCTCTCAACACCGAACCCATCTGTGTAGATAATCACATCACCCGAGCGAGCATTATCCTGAATTAGTTGCTGGATTTCCAATTCCGTGGCCCCTGCTGGCCACTCCTGCACTCCCGGCTCAATGTGATTATAACTCTCACAAAGTCTGACTGCTCAGCTGGCACTCTGACCACTCCTCTCCTCGCCTAATGTTCTCCAAGGGCACACCTGTCTGATCGTATCTTAGCGCCTGAGCCATCCATGATTTCCCTCTTAGTCAGTCGCTGACCTTAACGGCGTCCAGTCGCCTCATGCAACGGGTGATCTGTGTCTGTGCTACTCTGAGTTATACCTTCGCCTGCATCACCTTGACCCTACCAGCAACAATCTGCAGACCATGGATGTAACACATACACACTACTGGGGTGTCTCTGGTGCATCCCAGAATGACTCGCATAGCTTCGTTCTGTATGCGCTCTAATTTTACCAGCTGACTCTTTGAGACAGTGAGCAGTCCTAGTCCATAATCGATCACTGAGAGGATCAAGTGCTGGTATTGTGTGAAAAGCATTCTCTGCTCTCACCATCTTTGTGATGTTTCTCATTATACTAATTGTTCGATATTGATCACATTCCAAGGCTCCTGATTTTTTGGGGGGATTGCAATAAATATATAATTATATAATTTAGGAGGTATATCTCCAGTATCATATGTTGTGTTCAGCAGTCTGGTGACTTGATCTGTTCCAAATTCTTCTAAGGCACTGATCATTTCTTTTGAGATGTTGTCTGGACCCGGGGTTATTCTGAACTTCTATCTTCAGAGTTGATGGTCCGTCATTATTATTCCGAATATCATAATGTTCTTCTCTTTTATCATCATAAAAGTTTTTCACTTAATCTGACCATGTATGTAAAATCTCATGTTTTTCTATTATGATTTTTATATCTTTTGTTTTCAGGCAGCCTGTTGATGTAGGTGTTCTTTTGTTAGTAAGCTCCTGAATTATTGTTTGCATTACTTTGGTAATTCTACTGGTGTGTTACTTTTTAATTTCTATGCAATTATATTCAAGCCATGCTTCTTTTGTGTTTCTTTTGTAGTAAGCTCCTGAATTATTGTGTGCATTACTTTGCTAATTTTACTGGTGTGTTACTTTTTAATTTCTATGCTATTATTTTCAAGCCATGCTTCTTTTGCTTCTTTACATACTTGTCTTACTTTCCTGTGAATCTCTTCATATTTGTCAGGATTAATTTTGTTGTATCTTCTTGTTTCCATTAGTCTTACAATTTCTTCAGCCATCCATCTCTTACGAAATACTTTCTTTAATTTTGAGATAATTGTTTCTGCAACTAAACTGACTGAATTCATCAACATTTCCCATTGATCATCCCGATCTTGAAATAGGATCTCTAGATCAGACAATACATCATATCTGTTCTTTATTTGTATTTTAAAATTGTCTTGTGTTTCCTTGTCATGTTTTAATGCACACATACCATATTTAGTGTTTCCTGGTGTATACTTCAATTTCTTTAACTTTACCTTCAATGTACCTATAATCAATCTGTGATCACTGTAAGAGTCCGCATATGGAACTGTTTTGGCGACTGTTAACGTTTTTCGAAACCTTCTGTTAATCAGAATGTAATTGATCTAGTTTCTAATCCTTTTTTCAGGACTTCTCCATGTCTTTAATCTTCTGTTATTTTGCTTAAATTGAATGTTTCTGACATCGTGTTCGTGTTCTTTGGTCCATTCAACAAGTCTGTATCCTCTCTCGTTTTTGTTCTCACAACCATGTTTACCTACTGTGCATCCTCACCTTGATTCCTACGTGAAGTCACCAATTATGATTATATTTCAGAATTTTTCATTTCTTAAAAGCATTCTCCATGTCATTGTACAATTCATCTACACTATCTTCACTGCTTTCTCCCGTTGGGGTATATATTTAAATAACGTTTATGTTAAAAGGCCTGCCGATTAATTTTACTAATGTGACCCGGTCTGACACTGCCCAATATGCCTTAACAAATTTTGATGTTTTCAGATCCTAAGATAATTTGCTACCCTCTTTGCCTTCCTCTCCTACAGAATTATATAATCTTAAAATCCTCCCCTGTCTTAATCCCTGTCCCTTCTCCATCTCGTCTCACACAATCCTAAATGTTAAATATTCTCTATTCCCCCATTTATTGTTTGATGTTATCCAATTTTCCATCTTGCACTCATGTTCTAACATTCCAAGTTCCCTACTTTCAATGATAGTAATCTTTTGCACCCGTAGCCTGCTGACGGTATGGAGTCCCCTAGTGCACATACTACCCTACCGGGCGAGGCTGCTCCTATGAGCACCCATTAGGCCGTTTCTCTGATTTTCGATGAATATCGCGAAAACATGATTTCTTGCATCTGTAAAGAAGGTAGTTTGCCATTGCTTTTCTTCTTAGCAGTGACCATACTGGTCAATGACCATAGCCATTATCTCCCCAATACAGAGAACCTCTGCCTACCATCGTGAAGCTGTAGCCCTTATCTGTCGGCTGCTCTTCAACCTCATCCCCCACATGCGCCCATGGCTTCACGTAACCCTGATTGGGAAGCTAAACGGGTATTCCACCTTGCCCAAGAATGCCCCGTAGGCTAGCGGAGGGAAGGAGGCACCTTACTCCTCCTTTGATAGGGGATGCCCATGGGGGTGCTACCCATAATACAAAATAACACACATACAAATAATTCACTTTAACTCATGAACTACCATCGCTGATGTCATCATCATCATCAAGTGCCCTGCCAGCTGGCGTAGGCGTTCATGGCTCTCCACAGATCTCGGTCTTTGGTGTTCTAGATCAACTTTGCTGATGAAATTCCTCCATGCAACCGTCTCAATCCGATCAGCGTTATCGCTCTTGGTCTGCCTCTGCCTCTCTTTCCGTCGATCGTTCCAGTTGTCACAATGTTCTCCAATGCCTCTCTTCTTATCACACGACCAAAGAAAGCTGTTTGTCTTTTTCTTATTGTTGTATATAATGTTCTAGTTTCATTAGCTTCTTCATGCAATCATAGTTAATTACTCTGGCAATCCAAAGAATTCGCAACATTCGCCTCAAAACCACATCTCTGTTGCTTCTAAGTTCTTCCTAATTGTTCATTTACATTCCAAGATTCGCTGCTGTGGTACAGTTTATTTATTTACATTTTAAACATGAAGGATATCTATAACGCCAGCGATAGTTTGACCAATTTGATAATGCCAGTGGTTTATAACAGTCATTGAGTTAGCTAATTGTTACAAAGATAATAATTTATAGTCATGGATTCTTTTTAATTTTAATGTTTATAATGTCTACATCTCCAGTAGGCGCTCTGGTACCATAGTGGTTAGTGCTTATGATGATAATCTGATGTTTAAATTGTCTTTTTATCTTTCTTCCTCTGACATCATACCGGGATTGTATTCTAAAGAATATGGAGCTCCAGTCGTGACATTTTGAACAAGTCTTTGATTTATTCTCACGTCCACAAATACAATCCATTAGGCTTCTTTCAAATAACTTTTGTGCTGGAAGGGTCAGCAGAAAATGCAAAACCAACCGAATAAATAAACAAACAAAAACAAAATCAAAATTGTAAATATAAGCTTTACAAGATACAACAACAAGTGAAAGAGTGAAATTTACAAATACAGTAACATTGTGATTAACCGCCATTTGTTTAACCACCAGTTTTTGTTATCCGCTATCGTCTAAAAATACAAGGCGTGATGATCAATAAAGACACAAACATCTTTAAAATTCGCAAAAGTGCTGATGACAAACTAACATGCCCTCTTCTTCCAGCGAATACAGCTCCACTTATCTAGCCTATGGTCTAGGCAGTGGTTCTCAACCTTTTTTGCCCGTGCCCCTCTTCACCATATTTTCAGAACGTCATTCCCCCCCCCCCCTTCATATTCCTATCTAAAAATTCCCCCACCCCTACACAGTATACGTAAAAATGAAGGTAAATTAATAGCATATACTAAAACAAGTCTAGACATCCACATAAACATGATTTGTGGTTCTGCTTACTTTATAAAATGAATTTAGAAGGATGAGACAAACATAACTGTAAAGTATGAAGGGAAAAACAATATCAAGAAATCGGTTCTTGTATTAACGCGATCTTGAAATGGTCTTCATTCCCCCTGGAAACCATAAAATTCCCCCCTGGGCTGCTGGGGGTAATTCCCCACCGGTTGAGAACCATTGGTCTAGGGCATAACTGAAAATATGAAGCGACGTTACATAGATGCCATGACATTCAAAGAATTTTGGAAGCGATACAACCTAGAGCAGTGGTTCTCAACCGGTGGGAAATACCCCGGGGGGGGGGCGGTTAGGTTTACGGGGGGGGGGGGGGTTACGTTTTATAATGTAAATAGACCCGCAAATCACGTTTCACGAGGAGAGTCAATAAGTAAGTCACACAGTTCTGTGGGATGGCAGTTAAATGTAGTTGGTGTTTTATACAGGTGTCATTAGGTGACTTGACAACATCGAACTTTATTTCCTGTTCGACAGGTGGCGCTAGATACCTCAAGAGCAGCGCATAAACAAATTACGACTGTACTTACCTAGTGTACAACAAAGATCAACGTGCTGTTTTGCGTTTTTGTGGGCAAAGGGGCTGCCTGCAAAGGGCATTCATAAGGAAATGCTTCCTGTTTTATGCGTCCTGTGTGTCCCATAAATCGTGAATAGCTGGTTAGAAAATCTTTCTCATGACGCTCTAAAATTGTTGATGAAATCCTATCTGGTCGTCCTGTTGAGATTGCAACATAAGCATCCGTGCAGCAGGTGGAGGAGATGATTATAGGTAACAGGCGAATTCTTGGTCATCCACCTTACAGCTCCGACCTAGCCCCTAGCGACTTTCACCTTTTTGGGCCACTGAAAATCCACCTTGGCGGATGACATTTCGCGAATGACGCCGAAGTTGAATGCGAAGTGAAAACGTGGTTTAGAAAACAGACCATGCAGTTCTATGCAGCCGGTTTGAGAGGACTGATAAAACGATCGGATAAGTGCAACAATGTTGATGGAAATTATGGTGAGAAATAAAGGGACAATATACTGGCACCTTTCCGTCTTGACAGACGATAGTTTGGTAAACTGTGCTTTAAAAGGCTTAACTCTTTCGCTACCGTGATCCCATCTGTGGGCACGTTGTATTTCCTGAGATGGCAGTCCGCCGTTTTAGTGCCACAAAATGATCAGTGGTTTATTTCACATATTTCTGCTCCGTTTCGGAATTTTAAGTTACAGTAAACTAAAAAGTAGTACAGCCGAAAGATCTCTACGCCATCTCGGAGCGGTCAATCGTTTTCTAATTTTGGATTCTTGTGAATTTCAGTTTTAAGGTAGTGTTAATTTGTTTTGTTTGGTTTTCACAATGGAAACGCCCACCATTTGCGTCCACGTAGTATGACTTGAGATCAAGCTAGATTATTGTTTATAATAATATGTGAATGTGAATATTTAGAAAGTAGTTTTAGTTGTGTCTAAAGTTTTAGCACGTGGTGATAAAGAAAAACCAGTGAATGTTCGTCAACAGCTGAGTGTTTGACAACGAAGCACGAATGGCTGAAGTTTACGTCTGTCATTATTGCTATGGGACTTGATCCAAGACCATGTATCAAAGACTACCGGTGTACAAGTGCACATTTATATACTCCTTGGTATGTGGCACTGCCACTACGTTTCCCAGTAATCAATTAGAAAATTATAATATATTATCACACCATGTTTCATGTATGTCAACCTGAGGGTACCCAAAAAAAAAAAAAAAATTATCATTATAACTACAACACATGGAGGTGGCGAGTGTAGCTGATAAGGCCAATGCGTGCTGTAAAATGTTTGTCCACGTAGATGCATGTGAAAACATGGTCATTTCCACCATCATGCACCATCTTACGTCTCTCACGCTCTGTGAGTGCTTTATCTGCAATCATTTTCTCCTTTGTCTTTATTCCATTTCTGATAGTTACCCTCCATGTAACACGTTCAGCTGCGACTTGCTCCCAATGTTATTATCAATGCCTGTATCATCATTTCCCGCTTACACACATCTTTGTATCGTAGTAGAGGCCGACCCTGAGATCTCCTACCCATCTGTAATTCACAAAAAAGATGTCCTTTGGTATTCTACCATCATCCATCCTCCTAACGTGTCCTATCCATCTAAGTCTACGAAGACTGAGCATGGAACACACCGTCACACAACCTGATCTTTCCAATACTTCAGTATTGTGATTTTGTCTTGCCACTTAATACCAAGTATTCTTCGCAGACACCGCATATGAAAGCTGTTTAAACGTTTCTCTTGGTGTGAGTAAGTTGACCAGGTTTCACTGCCATAAAGAAGAGTACTAAGGACACAGCTTGATAGACAAGGACTTTTGTTTTGGCAGTAAGCTTCCTGTTCTCCCAGACTCTTTTTTAACCTGTTCATTGTTGTTGCTGCCTTACCAATCCTGATGTTGATTTCCTGATCTAGGGATAATTGCTATTTACCTCTGATCCTAGATATGTAAAATGGTCTACTATCTCCAGTTCGGCGTCGTCAATAAAGATTGATGGTACCCCATGTGCACCTTGTGACATAATCTGTGTCTTCTTTTTGTTAATTGTTAAACCAAATTCAGAACAAGCATTGGAGAATGCAGATAGTAGATGTTGTAATTCTTCCTCAGAGTGGGTCGTAATTGCAGCATCATCCGCAAAAAGCAACTCTCTGATTAGTACCCTCCTAATTTTGGTCTTGGCCTTCAATCTCTGAGCATTATAGAGGCCACCATCTGAGCGTGAGTGAATGTATATACCGGCATCCTGATCACGAAAGGCATATTTCAGTAGAAGTGAAAAGTATTTTCCAAAGAGGGTGGGGGATAGTACACAACCTTGCTTAACTCCACTCTTAAATTTCAACTCTTCTGAAGTTGCACCATCAAACTTGATTATACCCTTCATGCCTGTGTGGAACGATTCCACAATGGACAGAAAAGTTGGTGGGCAGCCATTCTTCTTTAGTGCCTTGAAAAGACCCTCACGACTGACCAAATCAAATGTCTTTGTGAGGTAGATGAAGGCAATAACAGTGGTTGATTTTGTTCCCGGCATTTTTCTTGCATTTGTCGCAATGAAAATATCATATCAATGGTAGACCTGTTCTGTCGGAAGGCGCACTGTGATTCGGGGTAGGCTTGATCTCCTAAGACTTGAAGTCTGCGCCGAACAATTCTGGCAAATACTTTCCCAACAGTACACAGAAGTGAAATACCCCTATAGTTGTTACAGTCGCTTCGATCGCCCTTGTTCTTGTACAGTGTTATGATGCTTATCTTTGAAATCCTGTGGGACTTGTCCTTCACGCCAGCATAGCTCTATTAGCTGGTGGATCTGTAGAGTGAGTGTGTCTTGCCTACTCCTGATAACCTCTAGTGGAATCCCATCCTTCCCTGAAGCCTTGCCAGATGCAAGTTCATTTTTAGCGCACTTAACTTCTGTTATGGTGGGAAGTGTGTCCAGGTGGTCAAGGGTTGGCAGGGCCTCTATGGCGTTGATGGCATCATCCGCTAGCTTGGTCTCACTTGAGTAAAGTTCTAAATAGTGCTCTACCCATCTATCCATCTGGTGTTTCTTTTGAAGGACTATTTCTCCAGTCAAGGTTTTCAGTTGTGCACTTATTTTCATCACTGGACCACAGGCTTTCTTTATACCTTCATACATGCTTCTGATGTTTCCCTCATCACTTGCGATTTGAATGGAATCACATAACATGATCCAATAGTCATTTGCACACTGCCTGGCAGCCTTTTGCACATCCTTCCTAGCTTGCTTCAGCTCACTGAGAGTGTTACGCGTTGTTCTTTTCTTGTTTCTTAAGAGAGCTATCTTCTGTTTATCAATCACGGGCTGAAGTGTCTGGCTGTTTGCCGCAAACCAGTCCTGCCTCTTGTGGTCACAGTACCGTAAACCTCTACCGCAGTTTTATAAAGAGTTTTCTGAAGTTTACCCCACTTTTCCCTTACAGTACACTTTTCTGATATATCAGTGAGCGCGTCGTCAAGTTGCTGTTGAAACTCAAAGCACTTTACGGGATTGTGAGTGTTAATAATGTTAATTCTGGGGCTAGATTTATGTTTAGCTATGTAGATTTTCTCTGGTCTCAGTCTAACTCTTGCAACAACCAAATAATGGTCCGTATCACAGTCAGCACTGTGGTAACTTCGAGTTAATGATAATTAGTGCCTGGTGCACTGGTTTTACAGCCTGCGATTCAGATTTTGTCCTAGCCCCAAGCACCCATTGAAGCAGGCAGGCTGTGGTGGATCAGCACCAAATTGGTCGGGGGCTGCCCAGCTTGAGGCGGGTGGTAGCTGATCATTGAAACCTGTAGATGTCTCCCACCATCAGAGGCAACCCGTGGCGCCCCATGTCTACGCCAATTGATAAGGACTTATAACCCGTAAATGTTGCCTCTCGCTTTGATTCCGAGACCGGTTAAGACCAGGGATTGAGTTATTACCTCTCCATAACACAAAGTCTTGGCTAAAATATAAAGACCATGTATTGCCCATGCAGCATGATCCCTCTCTCGGCCTGCCTAGTTCACCCCAGAGGAAAGGTAACACCTATACATCTGGAACAAGACGAGCTGCAGAAGCTGCCGGTCAGCAAAGCAATGCTCTAACTGTCCGCCTGTCAGAGCTTCGATCCTAGACCAGCTTCCAACCAAGACTTAGGGCCTGGTCTGCCCTGCCATGACATTTTGTCTTTAGGTTGCATTTCCTTGCACCAGGGTAAGGCTTATACCCTCCCAATTGCTCTCTTCCGCCCGAAGCCGTTGGCACAATGTGGGTTGTCAGGTTGGTAAGAGCCGCCCAACATTCAGCGCTAACAGAAAGCAGGTATAGTGTGTTGTTTTTTTTTGTTGCCTCAATATAAAATTCAATATCTCAGTAACCCAACTGAGGGAAAATGATGAGATTTAGTATAACCTTATCATTATGTCCACCCAACAAAAACATATTTGTTCTGGAGATTTTACAGCAGATTTCAAAGTTTGATTATATGGGGTATATAAATTACGAATTAGAGATTACGTCCATCATTTTAACAGTATTACAGCTTCACCAAGATACGTCCCCGCATTTTTTAAATTTTCACGTGATTTCCGTTTTGAAACAAACAGCGCGAAGATTCAGACGTGTCTCCAATGGGGTTTCTTTCATGAATCGTGATTATTCAAAGCCTTCATCAGGAACCAAATAGAAAATAACCGGTGGGGGAGGGGGTCACTAATAAAACTACAGTTATTGTTTTTTTTACTACTTCATATTCTGGTACTTAGAAACCACGGCAGCACAATGCATTGTGCAAGAGTGCTGTAATATAGTACATACACCGTACGTTCAGGGCATCTGACTTCTTCCTGTCATAAATTGAGCAGGTTAGCCTTCTGGATACTTTCATAAGTCATTTGATGTCTCAGTATGGGTCCACCATCTGCGTACGTTCCACCAATAATTGTTGTATACCAGCAAGTCCATCCAGGACAGTCTCATAAATGCCGCCTGTACCTTGTGTGAAGGATGCGGCAAAACGTGGTCATTTCCCACAATCCATGGATGCTTCCATAAACGCATAGCAGGTACATGATGCTCTACTTCTGGACTCATGCAAGGAATCACCAGGAGCTGTTTATGTATGTTTAAACTAACTCCCGTGTATTGGGACACAGAAAGTTATTACTGACAAGATAATCATTATAAAATAGTAAAGAACAATATTACATGCCTTGAGGCATAATGAGCATATGGTGCCAGCCCCAAATTGTTATAGATAAGTTGGCACTCAATGGGCGATGTGGTCAATATCATTGATGTGTTTACTTCAAAAGACATTTCTTCATATCACGTTTAGGCTGAGTCAACCTGGGAACCCAAGAAAATTAAAACAAAATTTGTCTCAATTGTTCTTCAAACACTCTTCAAGCACAATTGAATTGATTTTGTTATTGAATGAAACAGGGTCATTTTATTACAGTGACACACACCAGCCATATTCTCAATTATCAATAACCTACCTATACACGTGAATTTGTTATCTGGATTAACAGCAAAGCCATCTCTGCAGTAACATTTGAAGCTGCCTTCTGTGTTAACGCAAGTGTCTTCACAAGGGTTGTCAATGCATTCATCAACATCTGGCAAAATCAGAAGAGTCATGGGACAATTCTAAAATTGAATTGATTTTAATAATTAAATACAGCAAGTTTCTACTCAATAAAATACATTCTACAGATATGACTTGGAGTGGTATGGCATTTACCTATTCTTGGATGTCTTGGAAGAATCAGTGTGGCAAATGCCGAGTGTCAGTTTGGTTTAGAGTAACTCGGGAATATGACTCATTGGCGTTCAGTTGTCAGAGCGTTGGTGTAGGCCGTTAAACTCTTCTGATGTTAGTGGACCTCTGTACAGAGGCTATGGTGATCATGGTTTTAGAGTGATTTCTTAGCAAGAAATTTTTCTGGGTTCAAGTTCCCAGCCAGTGACATAATTGTATTTTTTTCTGATTAATATAAATCTAGGTTCAGTTTGTCTTCATAAAATAGGTATCAGACAATTTTCATAATTGTCTCCGAAGGAACAGTGGCATGGAAGGGGCCTGGCTACCCTATCTCATTAAATCATAGCCTAGAATATGTAAAGGCCTATAATTTCATACCCCAGTTTCTGTCCTTTAATTTACTGTACAGATAATTCAGGTGTATGGGGGAGCTTAAGTTCTGACTTCAATAGCACTGATTATGGATAGAAATGAGGATAAGCAAAGGGAAATCGTTCACATCACACAACATGTTGGGAGGATCAGTAAGACTAGCATGCTTGCCTACCAGGATGTCCAGGTCAATTTTAAAAATCCTTCTCTAAAATGTTTCGCTAACATAACTTCCCAGAGCTGCAGTGGTTGGAACAAATAATGTAGCCACTGTTGGGGATGTAATGTGACTGTTAGAGAGAGTGTATGAATGCTGATTGTTATTGCAATACACTGATTGTAATTATGTCTAATCTGTGCCTGCAGTGGAATCATGCCCTGCTACAATCACAGAAGATGTAAAATGTCTCAGATATATTTAACATCAAAGCCTGTGTCAGCCCTCAAAAAATGCCCGTGCTAGGTAAGAACTCTTTTTCACGCCTTACATGTAACTCGTTTAGCCCCCGAAACAGTTAAGTGAAACCATGATGCAGGAGTTGGTGGAGCTAAAGTAGTAAACTGACAGACAGTTGTTGGCTATGGTTTCAAGTTTCACGACGGCATCTGGATAAATAACAAAAAAATACAAATAATTCACATTGACTAATGAACTACCATCGCTGCTGTGGTAGAATGTATTTATTTCATGTTAAACATGATGGATATATATAATGCCATTATTAGTTTTGTCCAATTTGATTATGCCAGTGGTTTATATCAGTAATTGAGTTTACAAATGTATATATACATTATAATTGATAGTCACGGAATCATCTTTATTTTAATGTCTATAATGTCTACATCTCCAGTAGGAGCTCTGGTACCATAGTGGTTAGTGCTTATGAAGATAATCTGATGTTTAAATTGTCTTCTTATCTTTCTTCCTCTGACTTCCCAGGGATTATATTGTAAAGAATATGGAGCTCTAGTCGTGTATTACCAACAGTCTTTGATTATTCTCACTTGCACAGATTCAACGCATTATGCATCTTAATAAAAGATCTGTTGTGCTGCAAGGGTTAACAGAAAATGCAAAACACAACTGAATGTGAAAATTACTGATATCAAAGGACTTTATCAGCAAACACATCCAAAAACAAGGGGACACTAACACAATAACAGTTTGTCACGGAATTCAGTCGGTCCGCCTCGTGATATTTCCGTTGAGGAAATGTCTGGTGAGACATCGGGCAGTCGGGTGAATAAAATTACTAGTCAAAGGGCAAGAACCAGTAATTTAACACAACCCGACCAGAGCCGTTACTCGCCCTTTAAGAATATTCCATACGTGGGTGGCAGAACAGGTTTTCGGAATTACGGATGATGCCAGTGATCCGGACTACGGCTAGAGCCGGTGTGAACAGCTTGGAGTCCACCACCACAGCGAGCAGTACTTACAGTCGAGAGTACGTCTCAGTATGGGCTCCAGCTAATGCATCACCTACGCCACGTCTGATATCCCAGGTTATTCGCCATGACACACCCTATTGCCTTGTTAGTTACTTCACCAGGCAAGTAGCGTGATGTGTTAGTGTCCCAGTTGTGAGCCTGACTGACTGCCTTCATATGCCAATTAGCTATGATGTCTTCGCTACCAAGTGCCTAGTACCATGTGGTGCATGATATAGTGAAGAACTATTTTCTACTGAACTTTATCTACCGTGCCACATGTCAGCAAGGGATGTTTCTATGCTGTGATATCTGCGCTATTAGTCAGATGATCGACGCTAGTCGCATAGACTGTTGTGACTGTTACAACAATTGATGGAAAGATTCACCTCTCGCTCGACCAGCAAGTCATTTACACTTCCAGACATTTTCCCAGAGGAGTGTTCTAGTTCCTCAGCCACCCGAGAGACAGTATTTAGCACTACCTTACGGTGGTCCAGACTTCAGTGACGTCATCCACCGGAGGTCCCGAATACCAGTGAGTCGACTCGCCAGCCATCCTGTCCAAGTGAAGAAATCTACACCTGGTGGAGGCTTATATTTGTGAGCGTTCTGACTTACCAGCTAGTGTGATACTTGAAGCCCTGACGATGATGACACCCTTCCTGAAGGCGGCTCGAACTTTGCCATGTCTTGCCTCTCATAGATACTGCGAGGCCTACTCAGAATCATCATCATCATTCTCATTCATCTATTCATCTTGTATAATACACCATATTGTGATATAGTTAGATGCCAGAGTTGTGTCATGAGTTCAGGACGAGGTTTGAAAGGGGTAACGTCCCTTGGTTGAAAGTGAGGGAGATAGTGATCCACGGGCTGCAGGGGTTTTGTGGACTGAGGTCACCTATGCCCCAGGGCTGAAGACATCCCGTTGTTACAGTGTGATAGCAGGTTCCTCTCACCCCAAGGACTGTTGTGACACAGTTATTTATTGTTATTTTTCTCCACATTTGGAAACTTAAAAACCACGGCAGCAAAATGCATTGTGCAAGAGTGCTTTAGTATTTACACCGCTAGTTCCAGGCATCTGACTTCTTCCTAACTTTTGTTGACCAGGTTAGCCTTCTGGGTAATTTCATAAGTCAATCCGCTTTCTAGGTGTGGGATTAACATCTGTTCCTTTTCTATTCGTGGGTAGGTTTGTCCGTCGTCTTACCGTCTCAGTATGGGTTCACCATCTGTGTACGTTCCACAAACAATGTTTGTATACCCACAAGTCCATCCAGAACAGTCTCATAAATGTCGCTTGACCCTTGTGTGAAGGATGGGTCAACACATGGTCATTTATTACAATCCAAGGAGGCTTCCATAAATGCTAACAGGTACATATGCTCCTGCTTCTGGACTCACGCATGGAATCACCAGGAGCTGTTATGTATGCTGAGACTCACTTCTGTGTATTAGGATATAGTATGTTATTACTGACAAGCCAATCATTATAAAATAGTAAAGCAAGTAAAGAAGTTGAGGTATAATGGACAAATGGTGCTAGCTCCAATTTTTTTTAGATAAAATTGGCACTCAGTGAGTGATGTGGTCAGTATTTATTTCCAAAGACATTTCCTGATACAATGTTTATGTTGGTTCAACCTGGGAGCCCAGGTAAAGTACAATAAAATTTGCCTGGAATGTTCTTCAAACACTCTTCAAGTGCAACTGAACTGATTTTGTTATGGAATGAAATAAGCTTATTTGGACACAGTGACACACCAGCCACATTCTCATTTATCAACAGCCTACCTGTACACCTATGTTTGTTGTTTGGATCAACATCAATGCCATAGCTGCAATAACATAGATAGCTGCCTTCTGTGTTAGTGCACGCGTGTTCACAAGGGCTGTCAACGCATTCATCAACATCTGGAAAAATCAGAAGAGTCATGAGAAAATCTAGAAATTGGATTAATTTGAATAATTAAATACAGCCAGCGGGTACTCAATAAAAAACATTCTGCAGATATGTCTTGAAGTGGTATGATTATATATAATATATATATATATCTATATATAATATATATATATATATATATATATAATATATATAATATAATATATATATATATATATCTATATATATATATGTATATATATATATAAGTATATATATCTTGTTTGTCTTGGAAGAACAGAGCGGCAAATGCTGAGTGTCGTTTTTGGTTAGGTGTCATATATTCTGAAGGGATGGAAATCACTTTGTGCATGCCCATTTCTAATCAAGAAGTTGGCCCCATCCTCTTCTGTCTTCAATAACCCCAGAATATGACCTCGAGTTATCTGCAGGCCTCGTCTTATTTAATTTGTCTAGGAGATATAGATTATGGCCCTGGTGAAATAAAATATACTAACTGGGAATCTGCCCCTTCTCCAAGGATTCTTATAGCTCTTGAGCCCCCCCAGTTTGTTTATCAAATCTGAGGAAAGTCTGGAGAATTCTCTCAGCCTGATTTATATTAAGAAAGCATGGATGTTGAGCAGTTGATAGATCCTTGAGTCTCTCCCAATTTAATATTCCTTCATGAGTAATTTGTTTTTTAAACAATTAAACACATAACCAATCACAATCGATCTTGACAACTTAGTGTACACACATAAGATGGATGAATCACAGATAGGTTTGAACCAATAATCAACATAAGATCAGTGACAGTTAATTATTTTATTGAATGGGCCTGTGTCTTCTGGCCTGTATTCATTTTCTATGTTGGTTTATACAAGATAAATTAGAAAATGCATATAGGTACAATGTCACAGGACCATCAACAAACAATGCATCACTCATACTATGAGATGTCAATAAGAGTTGAAACATGGTATACATTTGAATGTTGTACATGTTAAGTGTGAATATGATGAATCTATAATTAGTATCAGTTCTTGAAAACTGAGTGTTGTGTGTTTTCTTTCTAAGAAAGTGATACCCTTATGATTTGGAGGATTAGGATAGGCCTGGATCCATTGACTGATAGATCCGCTTCAGGTCTGCCCGTGTAGCTCCTCTGAAGGCCTCCCCATACTCTGCTCATGGCCAAGTCATCCTCCATCTCAAGTGCGGTTCATCTCTTTCTCTCTGTGGTCTGGTTTACTTGTTGGCCAGTTGGTTGCCAATTGGATGTCCATTGGTTGCCAATGGTTTGCCACCAAGATTTCACTGTGTAAGATTCACATAAACATATACAATCTTCCCAATACAATATTCTAAAAGTAGGTCGGAAGAAATCTAAATTCCTGAAGTAGGAACCAGTTCCCCTCCCCTCCTCTTTTCTCTAATCTAGTGTTGGGTTAATTTGGGGTGGTCAGAGTTTATCGCACTGTGTACGCCTTGTATCAACTGGTTCCTGCTGTATGTAAGTTCTCATTGGACCTGGGGTCAGTGAAACGTGTACAGTAAGAGAGTGACAAGAGTGAGGAAGTGTCAAGATGCATGTAAATAAATGACATACATTTATAACATATCTATCACTCAATTGGGGTTACAGTGTGTATAAATGGTTCTCTGTGTTTTCCCAATTAACCAACTTCTTCTTCTTCTGTGTATAATAACTCCTCTCCCATTATCTGTTGTTGTTGTGGTGTTGAGTGTTGAGTTGTGGGTGGTTGTGTTTGTTAAGTTGTGTTGAGTAATGAGTTAAGTCAACTTCTGGTGGTGGAGTTCCGCGAAGCACAACTTTTCTGATGTAATGCAGTTCATAAGTGTCCTTATCTAATTAAATTGTGACATAAATATAAATATTTATTCCATCAAACCCTATTTATTCAATAGATGAAGCAGAAAGGAAAGATTGATTTCTCTTTCAGCTTTCTAGATTGTAAATAGGCATAGACAAGTCTGTTTTAGGACAAGGCACTTGTTCTAGTACACGAACTGTCATTTTAGCTGTAGATAGTGATAGCATTTTTAGCAGTATTTCTGACGAAATGCACAAGATTGCTTTAGAATCATCACTTCGTACAGTTGTTTAGAATAGAATGTAGTATTATTATGCACTTCTTAAAGTTAATAACTATCCTTAAAAATATCAGAGATTGCAGTATTCGAAAAGAGTATTAGACTGTCAATTTGCCGGAAATCGGCTCTGCGTCGTCAGAATGGAACAGTCAAACATTATTCACTTCAGAGGTTTTAATTTATAATAATATATTTCAATTGACATTACAAACACTGGATACCATTCCTGGGCCTTTGATACATCTGGTCATCAGTTCAATCTAAGGACTAACAAGCTCACCTGGGATCCAGACATTCTGCCTTCCCTATTTGAAAATCGGTCACACTAGCTTTCACGTCTGTTCATCAGGCATGTTTTAGGAAGAGTGCGCGATTAACATATTCTACGCGGGTTTCCGAATAGAGGCGTTGTCACGTGTCGTTGTTTATCCAATGATCTCCTGAGTTTGGGCTGATGAAATGTTTCCTAGAATTGACGTCATCTGTCACTTGTTCCAGTTCCAGTTTTGATGTTGCATTAAGTTTTAAAGGTTTGGTTTCAGTTTGCGTTAGTAAAGTCCATTGTTTTATATTTTCTCCTCTTCTTGGCTTGAATTCTTGTCAACTGAATAATGGTGGTTAGCAATTATGCCACATTAGGGTAACTCATAAATATGACTCATTGGCGTTCAGTTTGTCAGAATAGTCTCATAAATGCCGCTAGACTCTTGTGTGAAGGATGGGACAAAACATGGTCATGTCCCACAATCCAAGGAGGCTTCTATACATGCATAAAAGGTACACGATGCTCTGCTTCTGGACTCTTTCAAGGAATCACCCGAAGCTGTTCATGTATGCTTATAATCTGTGCATTGGCATATAGTAAGCTATTATTGACAAGCCAATCATCATAAAATAGTAAATCACAATGGGTATATGGTGCCAACTCAGTGGGTGATGTGGTCAATATCATTGATGTGTTTAATTCCAAAGACATTTCCTCGATACTGTGTTTAGACTGGGGCAAAATGTGCCTCGATTTTTCCTTAAACATTCTTCAATTACAACTGAATTGATTTAGTTATTGAATGAAACAAAGTTATTTTATTACAGTGACGCACATCAGCCACATTCACATCCTACCTGTACACTTGGTTTTGTTATTTGGATCAACAGAAAAGCCATATGTGCAGTAACAGTTAAAGCTGCCTTCTGTGTTAATGCAAGTGTGTTCACAAGGACTCTCACTGCATTCATCAATATCTGAAAAACATCCGAAGTGTCGTGAGAACATCCAGAAATTGAATTGATCTGAATAACTAAATACAGACAGTGGATACGCAATAAAATACATTCCGCTGATATGGCTTGAATTTGTATGAGATTTACCTATTCTCGGATGTCTTGGAAGAACAGAGTGCAAATGCTGAGTGTCATTTTGGTTAGGGTAACTCGGACTCATTTTCGTTCAGGTTGTTAGAGTGTTCGTGTAGGCTGTTAAACTCTTCAGATCTTAGGTGGATCTTTTGTACAGGAGTCGTGCTGTCATGGTAGTTAGTGTGCGTGCTTAGCAAGACAATTTTCTGTGCTGAATTCCTAGCAGTGACAGGATTGTATACTTTTCTAACCAGTGTAAATCTAGGGTCAGTTCGTCTTCATATAATGGGTATCAGTTAATTTTCATGATTGTCTTGGAAGAAAAGGTGGCAAGGAAGAGACCTGGCTACCCTGTCTCATTAAGCCATAGCCTATAATATGTGAAGGCCTAGCATTTTATACCCCAGTGCCAGTTTCTGTCCTTTAATTTACTCTTCAGATAATTCAGGTGTAAAAGGGAGCTGAAGTTGTTACCTCAATAGCACTAATGGTTGATAGAAATGAGGATAGACAAAGGAACATCATCAGTAGTCTATATATATATATATATATATATATATATATATATATATATATATATATATATATATATATATATATATATATATATATATATAATAACTGAGCCACAGTGATTTGGGCAATGCCTAGGGCTTGCCTGCCGAGCTGGTGGTCATTGGTTTGAAATTGAGGAATATTATTTTATTGTCTCCCAGACCGACACAGTCTAAAACCGTTACCAAGATATGATCAGGGAAGCAAAGATCGCCGCCATGATACTGATCACATACCCATCGAATGCTGTCTAGTATATACAAAAATGGGGTTGCACGATGTTATAATAAACAACATAATTCGTTTACTATAAAATATAAAAGTTTGTTTTTTACTATATAGAACTAATTTTTGCATAACATAACTGATTCCTGTGTCGCGGAACCACTGTAAGTTAACGATAAGATGAAAAAACTAACAGAGACAGCCTGTTTTCAAGGCTGCAATTGTTTGTACTAGTACAGAACCATTCACGTCGGACAAAGGAAGCTCTGGTCTTTGAAAGTTCCCTAGGAAACGAAGAATCTATCGGCATTGTTTGATGTAGTCGTTGAGAGAAAAAGCTTGTTGTATTCGGAGTAGAAAAGGGGAACAACTCTTCTTGTGAAGATAGGGACGGATTGTCTGCCCCTGAGAACACCTTTAGTTGGGGAAAGAGAAGACGAAAATTCCTGTGAGGTTAGGGACGGATTGTCTATCCCTGAGAACACGTGTTGTTGACAGGAGAATGACGTAACTCGGACAATCTCCGACTGCAGAAAACATAAATTCTTTTGCCGGCAGTGTGAAGAATGTGATTTAACTAGACTGACGTGTTAGCTGGCTCTGTTTTAATATAGAAAAATTCTAGCGTGTTCTGTATCAATTCAAGTTGAGGAACATGTGTCTTTCATGGCAACGTATAGAGTCGATTCATAATAGAGCTGAGTGTTCATAAGGTATTTCCTAAAACGCATTTAGATGTAAATAATATAGGAATAGCTTAGTGATAGATAGAGTTTAGAACTCTATCATAGTGTTGTTGCGTTGTGGTTAGGTAGTCAAGGAATATCGGCGACAGTAGGCAATCGCATTGGTAAAATTAACTAGTGTGAGAAGTCAAGTAGCTCCGCTGGTTGGGAATAGTGAAATGGGATGCTATTTAGAGAGATTGAGGATGGTTGGAGGGGGGGGGGGATAGGGAGAATGTCCAATGGTGGGATCTTCCAGTGGGGTCCACTGGGGTTCTAAACTTTACATTTTGCTCTGTCTTTGTCTTAACTTACCTCAGACCGAGGTGATGAGCTCCTCTGCCCATGACAGAGTTGGTTCACTGTCATGTATCTGAGTGAGGCCATCGGCCTACACTCATCTAATAGGGGTCAGTGACAGGTTGCTCTCACCTGGTGTGTTGTCTCTCTTTCACAGGTTCCCTCAGGTTGCAAAGAAAGAAAGCTGAAACATCACAGTACTATTATGGAGAAATTAGTGCAAGAAGATCTAATCAGCGGCTTTTGCACTGGGCCCATGAGACAAAGGGTCGGAAAGAACATGGCTCGGTTGAGCCGGAACATATAAGTTTTTTCGGCAGGTGACTTCTTAGTGATAGGGATCACGGAAGTTGAGAGGTATTGTTTTTTCCACACCAAATGGGAAAAACAAATAGGTATTATTTTTCCACACGACATGTGAAAAGACCAATATGTACTGTTTTCCACATCACATAGGAACAGACAAATAGTATTTATTTTCCCACATCACATGGGAAAAGAACATTAGGAACTGTTTAGGAAATTATTAGATTCCTGTGAGACTGTAAACAATAACATTGTTCTTGTGAACAGTAGAAACTTTAGAAAAGAATTACATTTATTTCAAGGAACAGTGTTTTCGTGTTCTCACTAGGCAAGGATGTTATAAGTCTCAGAACAATAGGGACATGTAATAACGGTGTATGATCTATTCAGGATCAGTGTCAGACTGTGAACAGGTATTTGAGTTATCAAACAGCTACCGGAGGAAGTCAACATCTAGCAGGAGGGACACATCATTTGGTGAGGTTATCGTGGACTGAATGATGATGTGGTGTGATCCTTTCCGGGATGATCGGGCTGTGCTTCTGAGCTGTTCGGTCTGAGTCTGCAGACACACTAGAGTATACGACATACATTCTACACATACACTTCTCACATACATACACTTTTCTTTATTAAATTAATTCGTTATTAATTTTTAGAAGCTAGAGTTGTTGAGTATGTTGTTTTGGGGAAGTGTGAGAGGGGGCATGATCCAGTGGTGAGTGAGAGAGAAAGAGGTATCCATTGACTGAGGGAGTATTGTGGACGGAACCTGGTGGATTCTCCAGAATACTGATATGGGGTTAAAAATAATGTGGGTGTTGATTCCCCTCACTCCAGGGACGACATTGAAATAGGAACCACGACATCCTGGAAAATTAGTAACATAATATATGAATGAAAAAGAGAACTATGTAAACATATAAACAGCGTTAGCCAGCTTATATACCCGGTTATTAACAACCACACTTTCACAGCACTACAGGGGTTAAATTAGTCAAGGATTTTAAGTAAACTAACGGTCTAGAAGCCGGCTCCGAAGTTATAGCGTTACGGACGCAGTTCGTATTTCCGCTTACCCGTGTTCGAAACACAGATTAGCGCGATTTGGCAGAAAACCACGTTGCACTGGGTTTTAACGAATTAGTAAGGGAGCCAGTCGTTCAGAAAGCAATAGGAATTTTTTTTTTTTTGCATATCCTATTACAGGACATCGCTGTCAACACCAGCATTGTCCGCTGTTGTTGATTTCTTGGCAATATTACGCTCAGTAGTTTGCCATTGATTTCTGAGCAGCCGGCTCACATATCCCGTAAGTAACGGGAGGGGCGAGAATCGCTACCGATTCTCGCGCAGCTGCGTTTGCTCACGTGGATAAACGGGATTACGGAGAAAGTCGCTAACACCTACGCCAGGGAATGGGAAACTACTGAACGTAAACTTGCCAAGACATCAAAAACAGCAGTAAAATGCTGGTGTTGACAGCGATGTCCTGTAAAAATAATGTGCCTATTACATACCACCAAAGAAAAGAATGATCAAATCAGTCAGAAGGCCACCAAACCTTACTCATGACGACTACCACGTTATGGACAGACCAGAACAGGTCATTCTTCTGCGCCTCAGAACAGGACACAATAGGTTACGCAACCACATGTATACAAAATTCAAGATTGGTGACTCAGCCATGTGTACATGTGGTTTGGCGTTGCAGACAGCAGAGCACATACTCCAGGATTGCCCAAACTACAACATATCCAGGCGAACCTTCTGGCCTAGAGAGACAACAGTGGAAGATAAACTCTATGGACCGCTGAATGAACTAAAAAAAGACTGTTGGATTCATACAAGAGACAACATTGCAGTTATAGGCTTATTTCAGGCGAACGAAAGAAGAAGAAGAAGAAGAATGTGCACAAAAAACAAACAAACAAACAAACAAAAGCGGCCTTGAAAGTTACTCAACGACCAATATTTATGTCCATGGTGTACATTGTATAACTCAAAAATGTCTCTTCTTTAAATGTTCGTAACATAGCAGACACCGCAATCCTTAGCCGAAGGAACTAGGAGTTGTCGTTATTTGGAGGGGCCCATGTTAGAATCTCGGCGCAGTCACTATAGTTTTCAATTTTTATATTGCCTTGCGTGTGGTATAATCTCTACTTTCTTCCTCTATTTGTTTGAATACCATATAATACCTATGAATTTATTTCTTATAATCTTTAAAAGATCTAGGTGGGCTCTCTAAACAACTGATATTTATGTGTATTATGCATGCTTGCTTGTTTTCTCTGGTAGTGAACTCCAGCGTGAAGTCCTGTATGCCGGATGAAGACATCCTGTTGTCCAACATCAGTGTGATGATGTCATACAGGACCTGAGGTTTGCGTGAGTATCCGTTGTCCCATGTCTGGCTTATTGATGTGCAGACTGGTGGTTCCTCTGACTTCGGACGAATCAACGATCCTACTGACTTTAGCCAGGACCCCAAAGGGACCTGTTGCCCAGGGCGCTCGACGAGGACGCGTCAGCAGATCTTGGCCAGTATAGAACCCAGCCCTGTTGCCTTGGAAACATATCTGCGTCCCATATGTACTATATTTCTGAGACCTTTAGTGAAGTTTTAATGGGTGCGTAAAAATGATGTCCATATTCCATAGTTGTGGATTCATGTGGATGATTTTTTTTCCCCGCATATCCTTTACAGGACATCGCTGTCAACATTAGCATCTTTCAGCTGATTGTTGATTTCTTGGCAAGATTACGCTCAGTCGTTTGCCATTGTTTTCTGAGCGACCGGCTCACATACCCCGTAAGTCACCAACTCGGCGAGATCTACCACTGATTCTCACGCAGATTACGTTCCTCGCGTGGATGTACGGATTACGGAGAAAGACGCTAACGCCAAGGCCAGTGAGACCCACATGTGGATTATACATCTGGTTAATTAGGGAAAACAACTAAGTCATTGATACTATCTGCATAATCACTATCATATTTCACCTTATAACTCCCGCGCCCAAGACTTCATAGAATGAATACTCTTTCAGGTTGGGGATTATATTGGGAACTGTCTTCTCGCAAATTGATTACGTCTCTTTTCCCCAATCCACACTTGCTGTTAAGTGTAGGGATGTGGGAGCCTAAGATTGCGTTCCAATGTTAATCGCGTTGGGTTGTATCCTCATGTGTAGTATGAAGTGTACTCTTCATTTTGTCGATATATAATATAGAATACACCGCATTCCATAGCCAAAGGAACTGGCAGCTGTCGTTATTTATAGGGGTCAGATTGGAATCTCGGCGTGGTCATTATAGCTTTATGTGTGTATATTGACTGATGTTTGGTATAATCTCTACTTCTTTCCTCTATTTGTTTAAATACTAAATAATACATGTGAATGTATTTTTTTATACTCTTTCAATAATGCCATCGATTACCCAACCATCTGACATTTCTGTGTATTACATTTCTGAGTTCTGTGCCGCTGTTTCAATGATTGAGTACAAATTATGTCCATATTCCATTGTTGTGGAATCATATGGATGATAGACCTGGGTAATTAAATCAATCAATCAATCAGGTGCCGTCTCCACAATGAAGGTTGGCTGCAATGGAACTCCAACACTGTCCACCACAACTAAATTATTGATGCTATCGTCATATTCAGTATCACAGTTCTCATTAATACCCCAGGACTTCATTGACTGGATACACTTCCTAAAACTTCACAGGTTGGATAGTCTTTCTGTTGTGGAATCTATTGGCAATTGGCTTTTGTCTAGTCCCCAAATGAATTGTGTCTCTTTTCACTAAACCACACTTGCTGTTAATTGTAGAGGTGTGAGCCAAGGTTGCGTTCCAATGCAGTGTTGACCGAGTTGGATCGTACACTCGTTTGCTTAGGGTACTCTTCATATTGTCGATCCTCTGTTTTCTTCGTCTTCCCCTGGCTCTATATTAACATTTGATATGCTTCAACTATAGCTAATCAGGTGTAATACTCGTAACATGTCCAAAACATATTTATTTTATCTCTATGAAATCGATGTATCATGTTATATCTACAATATCTCTGATGTCGATGTTCTTGATTCTGTCTAGACTAAAAATCTCAGCTGCATTTCTCAAGCATTTCGTAACAATTTATGACATTTTATCGACATTGCGACAACATGTCCTGGTTGGTGGTCACATAAAACTTACAGAACTAACTTCGAGATGTAAACATAGCTGCTCAATGTTAAAGATTAAATCCACACATCGGGCACTCTCACGATGTTTATACTTCACCTCGACACCGCAAGGTACAAGAGGAACATGATGAGAAGAGATGAGATGAGAATCCACAAATCCGTCAGTTGGTCTTTAACGTTGACTTTCCGTACAGAAAGGAATGGTAAACTACTGAACGTAAAATTACCTGGGTAATAAATATGTGGTTGATTGCAACATTCTGCAAAGGACATGTAACATTTCAGTTTGGGATAATAGTTATACATAGTCTTAATAATTTTATAACAAAGCATTTCCAGAAACATATGTATGTGATTAAAAATCTACCCCCAACATCCATGCAACTAAACCCCAACACTGAGCGATGCATCTTCACAGCAAAGCCAAACTGTCCACATAAAAGCTATACCAAACCCAAAGAATTCACACCAAAGTCAAACAATTCACAGCAAAGTCAAACAATTCACATCAAAGCCACACACACAATACTTGGAACTTACCCAAGCACTGAGACGGATCTGATAGATTTGGTGTGTAGCCACTCTGACAATTGTTGATGACTGTAATGGAGAGGAAGACAATATTTAAACGAATTTTTAACTCTTTCGGTGCAATGTTACAAGTGATATTGAGTTTTGATAGTTGTATGCAAATACTGGCTAGGTACCAAATGCCCAACACGTTTTAGCCGGTCTTGAAATGGTCTTTCACTTTCTGCACGAGACAGTAAAGGATAGGTGGGCTTGCTATGAGTTGACTGAGTGTCTGTACTTAACTATGAGATAAAGGGCAAAAGCAGAAGATGACGATGGATTCTGTACCTGTATTTACAATGATAATTAAGCCTGGAAAGACCAGTGGGAAAAGAGGTAGAGGCTGACCAAGAGAAATGATGCTGGATGGACTGAGACGGTGACATGAAGGAATGTCATCAATAGAGTTGATCCAGAACACCAAGGACTGAGATATTGAGAAGATACATGCACGTCTACGCCAGATGGCAGGGTGCATGATAACGATGATGGTGACGCATTGCTGCCATTGTCGTTGTTGCAGAGAGCAACAATGATGGTTCTGAGGACTATCAAAATGATAATGATTTTATTGATGATGATGATGATGATGATGATGATGATGATGATGATGATGGCGGCGACGATGATGATGACCCTACATTGAATCTGCTGTCCCATCTAAACAAATCCGTTTCATTGATCTCAAAACCAGGTCTCTCCCCCGATGTGTCTCCACCTTGACGTGGTGGGGGAGCTTGCGTGTCCCATCGACCCCATGTGCTTGCTGATGGATGAAAAACTACATATCGGACAGCTTATGGGATAGGGACCAGACTAAGAGAGACACAACCTGCTGCTCTGCAGGTGAGACTCAGGATAGCAGTCTAAAATTTAAATCAGGCGCACGAAGGCAGAAGTTCTTGGTCCGGACAAAACACTAAAGGCTCCCTGTCGAGGGCTGTGGCTGAACGCCTCTAAGCCACAAGCTCTCGGACCTGAGAGCCGGTCCGATAGCTACCTTTCGAAAAATAAAGGCGTGATACTGAGCAAGCTACATGCCCAGGTCTGATAGAAGTTGGAAGGCTCTCAGCTGGCGGATATGAGAGATTCCCATATGAGAGGGACAGGCCGTTTCTCGTTCACCGCAGCACGAAGGTAAGGTGCTGAGCCGGCAGCACAAGTAGCCTACCTCGAGAGCGAGTACAAAAAGTCAAAAAAGTGCCCCAGTCGAAGAAAATGGCTGCAAAAACTGTATCTAACTCATAGAGAGTGTAGACAAAAGTGGAAGAACGTCTCAATGACGCAAAATGGAACGCACGGCGAGCGAACCTATTGCGTGGTCCGAAGTCAAAAGCAAAAGCTTACAGAGTGGGTGTCGCTTGCAGTCTGACCGTCCCTGGTGTGTGCTTGAGCGATCAGTGGCAAACGAGTTGCCCAACACATGGAAGTGAGGAACTAAAGCAGCCATGAGCAGTACGTGGCAACTCCTCGGGTGAGCCCAGTAACAGAGCAATATGTGCCGGCTCTGCAATTATGGAAGCCTCCTTGGATAGCGAGGGAATGCTCATGGTCTGCCCCTGCCTTCCCTTGAGGGCCGACTACGATGTCGTTCATCGTTCTATCTTGACCAGCTGAGATGTTAGCGACATCACAACAGTCCAACGTGCCTCGAAACCAGAGGAAGGCTAACCTCATTAAAAAATGCCCGCTGAAGTCGGAAGTGTCGTCCTACGGGTGGCAAACTAAAAATTGACACTACGCAATTACGTCCGAGTGAATTGTCTCGTCCGAACGTCTCTCGTGCTAGGAACAGCTCTGACTACCTAGTTTCCGAATGCCGCTCTTGTTCGGAACAGCTCAGACTGGGTAGTTCTCCGAATGTCTGTTGTGCCTGGAAAAGCTCTGATGGGCGCAACGACAAGCACATGTCCGAAAACTCGCTGAGTGGATGCCGTCTGCAAACCTATCTGGTTTGTGCGGGAATGACCCGGGGAAACGAAATGACCAATATATTGAAGTGAGGATTTAAAGCAGCCATGAGCAGGACGTGACGATCTCCCTCGGTGAGCCCAGATCCAGGGCGTTATGTATCGGCCCTGCAACTATGGAAGCAACCTTGGATGGCGGAAAATGCTATGGACTGTCCCTGCCTTCCTTTGAGGGATGACCGTTGTCCTCGACCGTTCAACCTTGGCCAGCATGGTTGAAGATGGCACAACAAAGTGAGAGTCTCCCAGGAATGCTACCTGGTCAAAAAAAGCACGCTAAAGTCGATGTGTTGGCCTACGGATTTCGGCCCAAGGGCGCATAACAGACACACCGCAATCACATCTGAAAAAACACTCCGGATGAACGAAAAGAAGAAGAAGAAAACTAGGTCTGCAATCACATTCGTAGCTGCCTTTGCTGCCGTGAAGATAACAACATTGATGATGCTGATAACTCTCAAGATGATGATGAAGATGATGATGATGACGGTGATTATAACTCTACTTTGAACATACTGTCACATTTGGAAGGCTCCCTCTCATTGATCTGATAACCAGATTTGCATTTGCATTCGTAGCTGCCTTCGCTGTTCCTGCAGAGTTGCTGACAGGGTTTGTTGACAGCACATTCATCGATATCTGAAAACATTAATAATCATTAATGCACTGGAGACAGGCTGTGATGTAAGACAGCTGGGGAATGATAAACAGTATTTTTCTTGCAACACTGTATCAATGTCAAAACTGTAACTACCAACATCCCACTAGATGGTCTGCTTCCATCATGTTCATGTCAAATTTAGGAATCAACTTAATGAATCGCATTACTATTTTTTTTACTTTACACAATGTATGTGCATAATTTGTTCTCCATTTTTACAAATTTTTGTGAGAATGCTCACGATAATCGTCAGTGTGTAAAGTGTAAAAGTGTAAATGTGTAAAGTGTGGGAGTTTGTTCACATTAGCTTCAGTGACTGTGTGAGGCATAGTGTATGTGTCTAGATGTGAGGATTGTGTTTGGGTTAGGGGATAGGTTTGTGGGTGAGGGTAAGTGTGTGGAGGATAGTGTGTGGGTTTGGAGATGTGTGTGGGTGGGGGAGGTGTGGGTGGGTGGAAGAATATGTGTGTGGATGAGGGATGTGTCTGTGTGGGGATTTGTGTGGGTCAGTGGGCGGGGGGTGGGTGAGGGATGTGTGCATGTGTGGGTGGGTATTGGTGGGTGGGGATGTGTGGATGTATGGATGGGGGTATGTGGATGAGTGTGTGGGGATATGTATATGGGTTGGGGGATGTGCATGACTGATGTGTATATGAATGGGGGAGGTGAGTGTGTGTGGGGATGTGTGTGTGTGTGAGAGTATGTGGGTGAGTGGGCGAATGTGTGGATGGGGAGTGTATGTGTGGATTGTGAGTATGTGTAAGTGTATGTGGGAGATGTGTGTGTGTGGGTGGGAGATGTGTGTGGGAGTATGGGAGAAGTGTGTGTGAGTGGGGGATGTGTGAGTGGGGGATGTGTGAGTGGGGGATGTGTGAGTGTGTGGGATGTGTGTGTGAGGGGAGATGTGAGTGGGGAGATGTGTGCCGGTTGGGGATGTGTGTGTGTGGTGGGGGTGTGTGAGTGGATGGGTGGGAAGATGTGGGATGTGTAGGATGGTGTGGATGTTAGTGTGGGTGGGGAGGTGTGTGGGTGGGTGGAGATATGTGTGTATGGATGTGGGGGACTATGTAGGTGGGGAATATGTGGGTGGGTGAGGGATTGTGGGAGGGGGATGTGTTTGGGTTGGTTTGTTTGTGTGGGTGTTGGTGGACAGTGGGATATGTGTGTGTTGGCGGTTGGGGGATGTGTGAGTGTTGGTAGGTCGGGAATGTGTGGTTGGGTGTGTTGTGGCCTGTGTAGGGGGTGTGGGGGATGTGTGTGGGGATGTATGTGTCGGTGGGGAAATGTGTGTGGCTGGGGGAAGTGTTTGTGTGGGGGGATGTATGTGTGGTTGGACGGGTGTGTGGGTGGATGTGAAATGTGTGGGTGGGTGGGGAAATGCGTGTGTGGGGATGTGTGTGTGGATGGGAAGATGTGTGGGTAATGGTCGGTGATGTGTGAGTGGGTGAGAGATGGGTGTGTGAATTGGTGCGGGATGTGTGTGAGGGAGGGTATGTGTGTGTGGTTGGAGGTGAGTGGATGGGTGGTTGGATCATGAGTGTGTGGGTGAGTTTGTGTGGGTTGGGGTATGTGTGAGTGGGTGGGAAGATATGTGTGGGTTATGGATGTGTGTGTGGGTAGATAGGTGCGATATGTCTGGGTTGGTGGGGGTGTGTTAGTGTGGGTGGAGGGATGTGTAGTGGGTGGGGAATGTGTGGATATGGGTGGGTGATGTGTGATTGGGTGAGGGATGTGTATGTGGGTTGGTGCGGGATGTGTTTTGGAGGGGGATGTGTTACATAACATGATAATATACATTTTTGTATGCTTTACATCATTCATTTGACCACGTTGTTTTTTTCCTATGTGAATGTATCATGCACTGTTGATGAACGATCGATAAGTGATTGGAAGGGCCGAATGTAAGACGGGCCTAGGTGCCCCATTTGTAACCCTTTAAAATAAAGTTCAATTCAATTCAATTCAATACAAATTCAATTCACTAGAGGTAAAACAATTGGGAACGACTTTTGGAGTTTTAAGAAGGGACAGAATGCGAAACGGCTGCAACAGAATCAGGTTGGGCACAACACCGTGCACCGCATTTCTAGAGATAACAGAAATGTTAGGACATCTTTTTTCTTGCATGTTGTGCAGTATTGGTGATCATGTCTGACCAGAGCCGTCTGTTTCATGTACTGTCGATCTATTCTGATACAGAGGTTCCTCTATGCCAAGGTGTCAGATATCTTATAAGAATAAACTCTAATCAGCTACAGCTAAGTTCAAACAACCAAACTGATCGGGAAACAGAGCAAGATGAAGACTCAAGCATGACTGACAGACAATATCCAGTGAACATTTAAAAACATAAATAAATACAGAAATGTGATGCAACCAAAGGCAAAACATCTAGCAATAGAACGTAATCTGAAGCCTCAAATGGTATGCAGGATTACGAATTGCATTCGCAACCCATTCCCCATTCAGCATGAGTACTGAATTAATAATTTATTAAAGGTCCGCTTTTCTATGACTTAATAGCCTGAAAATGTGATAATTATATGCCTGTGTATAGCGTGGCTGCGTAAACTTAGTTACACTGAAGGCATGGTAGCAGGTTAATTCCTACAGCGGTCAATTTAACTTCAGTGTTAACTACTCGTTTATAATGCGATGGCATAATATTGAACTTAAATACCTGGTCAATCAACATAGGGTTGGGGTTGATCACGATGTCTTGCAAAGTACATGCATCATATGTATGTATGTATGTGCTGGCGCATGTATGTGTGTGTGCGTGCGTGCGTGTGTCTCTATTTGTGAATGTATTTGCGTGCGTGTTGCGTAATTGCATGCCTGTATGTGTATATGCACGCATATATGTATGTATGAATGTAATCCACGGCATGTGGATTATCCATCTTGTTAATTATGGAAAACAACTAAGTCATTGATGCTATCTTCATAATCACTATCAAATTTCTCCTTATAACCCCCTCGCCCAAGACTTCATAGACTGGATACTCTTTCAGGTGGGGGATTCTATTGGCAACTGTCTAGCCGCAAATTGATTACGTCTCTTTTTCCCAATCCACAATTACTGTTAAGTGTAATGATGTGGAGAGCCTAAGATTGCGTTCCAATGCCAGATGTTTTAATCGCGTTGCGTTGTATCCTCATTTGTAGTATGAAGTGTACTCTTCATTTTGTCGATATATAATATAGAAGACACCGCATTCCTTAGCCGAGGGAACTGGCAGCTGTCGTTATTTGTAGGGGTAAGACTGGAATATCGGCGTGGTCACTATAACTTTTAGTGTGTATATTGACTAATGTATGGTATGATCTCTGTTTCTTTCCTCTATTTGTTTGAATACTAAATAATACCTGTGAATGTATCTTTTATACTTTTTCAATAATGTCATGGATTCCCCAACCATCTGACATTTCTGGTGTATTACATTTCTGAGTTCTGTGCTGCTGTTTCAATGAGTACAAATTATGTCCATATTCCATTGTTGTGGAACCATGTGGATGATAGACCTGGTAAATTAAATCAATCAATCAGGTGCCGTCTCCACAATGAAGGTTGGCTGCAATGGATCTCCAGCACTGTCTGCAACAAATACATTATTGATGATACTGTCAACAGCCTGAATTCATACAAGCATGCGGTCCCTTCATTCACACTTCACAATTACAAACACATCGTCGTGTGAATGGAAGATCAAGATTCACGCTTTATTATATATATTACAGAGCTCGTCTTACGAGCATACACAACTAGTATTCAACACTCAAATACATTCTGAACTGGTCGCTACGTATAACTATGCCCTCTAAACTACACAACTTGCGAGGGTAAACACAGAGGTCCTGTCACTCTAACTGTCCGTCCCTGTCTGCCTGAATTCACAGGTCCAGTCCAGCACCTCGTCCCCCGTTCTCGTGCGGTCCGTCGTACGGCGTGCTGGTTCACTTGCCACGTAGTTTAGTGGTCCAGTCCTCGTAGCCTACAGCTGTACTAGAGTTCAGTCTGTTTACGGGTAATCGCCGTGCTGACTGTACTCTGTCCTATTTCGGGAGTTAGTCCCGGTATGTCCTCGTCATGTCCTAGCTATGACACATGCGTGGCCTGTCTAGGTCTGGTCCTAACACTGGTTTGGAGTTCTATCTCCTTCTACTGTCTCTTTCTATCTATACGCTTGTACGGTCCTTATTATGTCCTGTCTCTGTCCTTTACTTTCCTCCGTCCTTGTCCTACTTCTATCTATCCTACTTCTATCTATGCCTATCCAGCATCTTGACAGCTACCTTCATATTCAATATCACAGTTTTTCTTAATACCTCAGGACTTCATTAAATGGATACACTTCCCGAAACTTCACAGGTTGGATAGTCTTTCTGTTGTGGAATCTATTGGCAATTGTCTTTTGTCTAGTCCCCAAATGAATTGTGTCTTTTTTCCCTAAACCACACTTACTGTTAATTGTAGGGGTGTGGGAAGATTAAGGTTGCGTTCCAAGGTAGTGTTAACCGGGTTGGGTCGTACACTCGTTTGTTTAGGGTACTCATCATACTGTCGATCTTCAGTTTTCTTCGTCTTCCCCTGGCTATATATTAACATTTGATATGCTTCATCGATAGCTGATCAGGTTTCATACTCGTAACATGTCCAAAACATATTTATTTTATTTCGATGAAATCAATGCATCATGTAATGTCTATAATATCTCTGAAGTCGATGTCTCTTATTCTGTCTAGTCTAAAAATCTCAGCTGCATTTCTCAAGCAAATCGTAACAATTTATGACACTTTTCGACATTGTGACAACTTGTCCTTGTGGGTGGTCACATAAAACTCACAGAACTAACTTCGAGATGTAAACATAGCTGCTCATTTTTAAAGATTCAATCCACACATCGGGCACTCTCACGATGTTTATACTTCACCTTGACACCGCAAGGTACAAGAGGAACATGATGAGAAGAGATGAGATGAGATGAGATGAGATGAGATGAGATGAGAATCCACAAATCCGTCAGTTGGTCTTTAACGTTGACTTTCCGTACAGAAAGGAATGGTAAACTACTGAACGTAAAAGTGCCTAGAAAATAAATATGTGTTTGATTGCAACATTCTGCAAAGGACATGTAACATTTCAGTTTGGGATAATAGTTATACATAGTCTTAATAATTTTATAACAAAACATTTCCAGAAACATTTGTGTGTGATTAAAAAAAATCTATACCCAAAATCCATGCAACTAAACCCCACCACTGAGTGATGCATCTTCACAGCAAAGCCAAACTGTCCACATAAAAGACATACCAAACCCAAAGAATTCACACCAAAGTCAAACAATTCAAAGCAAAGTCAAACAATTCACATCAAAGCCACACAAACAATACTTGGAACTTACCCAAGCACTGAGACGGATCTGATAGATTTGGTGTGTAACCCCTCTGACAATTGTTGATAACTGTAATGGAGAGGAAGACAATATTTAAACGAATTTTTAACTCTTTCGGTACCATGTAACAAGTGGTATCGAGTTTCGATAGTTGTATGCAAATACTGAGCAGGTACCAAATACCCACCACGTTTTAGCCGGTCTTGAAATGGTCTTTCACTTTCTGCACGAGACAGTAAAGGATAGGTGGGCTTGCTATGAGTTGACTGAATGTCTGTACTTAACTAGGAGATAAAGGGCAAAAGCAGAAGATGACGATGGATTCTGTTCCTGTATTTACAATGATAATTAAACCTGGAAAGACCAGTGGGAAAGGAGGCAGGGGCTGACCAAGAAATATGATGCTGGATGGACTGAGACAGTGATGTGAAGGAATATCATCAATAGAGTTGATCCAGAACACCAAGAACTGAGATATTGAGATGATACATGCACGTCTACGCCAGACGGCAGGGAACATGATAACGATGATGGTGACGCATTGCTGCCATTGTCGTTGTTACAGAGAGCAACAATGATGGTTCTGAGGACTATCAAAATGATAATGATTTTATTGATGATGATGATGATGATGATGATGATGATGATGATGATGATGATTGCGACGACGACGACGATAATGATGATGATGATGATGATGATGATGATGATGATGATGATGATGATGATGATGATGATGATGATGATGATGATGATGGCGACGACGATGATGATGACCCTACATTGAACCTGCTGTCCCATCTAAACAAATCCGTTTCATTGATCTCAAAACCAGGTCTGCAATCACTTTCGTAGCTGCATTTGCTGCCGTTGAAGATAACAAGATTGATGATGCTGATAACTCTCAAGATGATGATGAAGATGATGATGATGACGGTGATTATAACCCTACATTGAACATACTGTCACATTTGGAAGGCTCCCTCTCATTGATCTGATAACCAGATTTGCATTTGCACTCGTAGCTGCCTTCGCTGTTCCTGCAGAGCTGCTGGCAGGGTTTGTTGACAGCACATTCATCGATATCTGAAAACATTAATAATCATTAATGCACTGGAGACAGGCTGTGATGTAAGACAGCTGGGGAATGATAAACAGTATTTTTCTTGCAACACTGTATCAATGTCAAAACTGTAACTACCAACATCCCACTAGATGGTCTGCTTATTCCATCATGTTCATGTCAATTTTAGGAATCAACTTAATGAATCGCATTACTATGTTTTTTACTTTACACAATGTATGTGCATAATTTGTTCTCCATTTTTACAAATTTTTGTGAGAATGCTCACGATAATCGTCAGTGTATATGTGTGTGTAAAGTGTGGGAGTTTGTTCACATTAGCTTCAGTGACTATGTGAGGCATCGTGTATGTGTCTAGATGTGAGGATTGTGTTTGGGTTAGGGGATAGGTTTGTGGGTGAGGGTATGTGTGTGGAGGATGTGTGTGAGTGGGTTTGGAGATGTGTGTGGGTGGGGGAGGTGTGGGTGGGTGGGAGAATATGTGTATGGATGAGGGATGTGTTTAGGTGAGGATTTGTGTGGGTCAGTGGGCGGGGGATGGGTGATGGATGTGTGCATGTGTGGGTGGGTATTGGTGGGTGGGAATGTGTGGATGTATGGATGGGGTATGTGTATGAGTGTGTGGGGATATGTGTATAGGTTGGGGGATGGGTATGGCTGATGTGTATATGGATGGGGGAGGTGAATGTGTGTGGGGATGTGTGTGTGTGTGAGAGTATGTGGGTGAGTGGGCGAATGTGTGGATGGGGAGTGTATGGGTGGATTGTGGATATGTGTATGTGTGTGTGTTAGATGTGTGTGTGGGTGGGAAATGTGTGTGGGAGTATGGGAGAAGTGTGTGTGAGTGGGGGATGTGTGAGTGTGTGGGATGTGTGTGTGCGGGTAGATGTGGGTGTGGAGATGTGTGCCGGTGGGGATGTGTGTGTGGTGGGGGGTGGGTGTGTGAATGGATGGGTGGGAAGATGTGGGATGTGTAGGATGGTGGGGATGTGTGGGTGGGTGGGGAGGTGTGTGGGTGTGTGGAGATATGTGTGTATGATGTGGGGGAGTGTGTAGGTGGGGAATATGTGGGTGGGGAATATGTGGGTGGGTGAGGGATGTGTGGGAGGTGGGTGTGTTTGGGTTGGTTTGTTTGTGTGGGTGTTTGTGGACAGTGGGATGTGTGTGTGTTGGCGGGTGGGGGATGTGTGAGTGTTGGTAGGTCGGAAATGTGTGGTTGGGTGTGTTGTGGCCTGTGTAGGGGGTGTAGGGAATGTTTGTGAGGATGTATGTGTCGGTGGGGAAATGTGTGTTGCTAGGGGAAGTGTGTGTGTGGGGGGTTGTATGTGTGGTTGGTCGGGTGTGAGGGTGGATGTGAAATGTGTGGGTGGGTGGGGAAATGCGTGTGTGGGGATGTGTGCGTGGATGGGAAGATGTGTGGGTAATGGTCGGTGATGTGTGAGTGGGTGAGGGATGGGTGTGTGTGTTGGTGCGGGATGTGTGTGAGGGAGGGGTATGTGTGTGTGGTTGGAGGTGAGTGGATGGGTGGTTGGATCATGAGTGTGTGGGTGAATGTGTGTGGGTTGGGGTATGTGTGAGTGGGTGGGAAGTTGTTAGTGGGTTATGGATGTGTGTGTGGGTAGGTACGTGCGAGATGTCTGGGTTGGTGGGGGTGTGTTAGTGTGGGTGGAGGGATGTGTAGTGGGTGGGGAATGTGTGGATATGGGTGGGTGATGTGTGATTTGGTGAGGGATGTGTATGTGGGTTGGTGCGGGATGTGTGTGTGGGAGGGGGATATGTTACATAACATGATAATATACATTTTTTTATGCTTTACATCATTCATTTGACAATGTTGTTTTTTTCCTATGTGAATGTATTATGCACTGTTGATGAACGAACGATAAGTGATTGGAAGGGCCGAATGTAAGACGGGCCTAGGTGCCCAATTTGTAACCCTTTAAAAATAAAGTTCAATTCAATTCAATTCAATTCAAATTCAATTCACTAGAGATAAAACAATTGGGAACGACTTTTGGAGTTTTAAGAAGGGACAGAATGCGAAACGGCTGCAACAGAATCATGTTGGGTACAACACCATGCACCGCATTTATAGAGATAACAGAAATGTTAGGACATCTTTTTTCTTGCATGTTGTGCAGTATTGGTGATCATGTCTGACCAGAGCCGTCTGTTTCATGTACTGTCGATCATTTCTGATACCCATGTTCCTCTATGCCAAGATGTCAGATATCTTATAAGAATAAACTCTAATCAGCTACAGCTAAGTTCAAACAACCAAACTGATCGGGAAACAGAGCAAGATGAAGACTCAAGCATGACTGACAGACAATATCGAGTGAACATTTAAAAAAATATAATACAGAAATGTGATGCAACCAAAGGCAAAACATCTAGCAATAGAACGTAATCTGAAGCCTCAAATGGTATGCAGGATTACGAATTACATTCGCTACCCCTTCCCCATGGAGCAAGAGTACTGAATTTATAATTTACTAAAGGTCCCTTTTCAATGTCTTAATAGCCTAGAAATGCGGTAATTATATGCCTGCGTATAGCGTGGCTGCGTAAACTTCGTTACACTGAAGGCAAGGTAGCAGGTTCATCCCTACACAGGTCAATCGTTACACTGAAGGCATGGTAGCAGGTTCATCCCTACACCGGTCAATCGTTACACTGAAGGCATGGTAGCAGGTTCATCCCTACACCGGTCAATCGTTACACTGAAGGCATGGTAGCAGGTTCATCCCTACACCGGTCAATCGTTACACTGAAGGCATGGTAGCAGGTTCATCCCTACACCGGTCAATCGTTACACTGAAGGCATGGTAGCAGGTTCATCCCTACACCGGTCAATTGGACTTCAGTGTTGACTTCTCGTTTATAATGCGATGGCAAAATATTGAACTTAACTTACCTGGTCAATCAACCTGGGCTTGGGGTTGATCAGGATGTCTTGCAAAGTACATGCATCATATGTATGTATGTGTGTATGTATGTGCGGGCGCATGTATGTGTGTGTGCGTGCGTGTGTCTCTATTTGTGAATGTATATGCGTGCGTGTTGCGTGGCTGCATGCCTGTATGTGTATATGCACGCATATATGTATGTATGAACGTAAGTGAATGTGAAGATACTTGTGTATGATCGAATATGCATATTCTTACCTATACAGTTTGCTGGATTTCTAGGATTTCGTTGGAATCCTTTTGGACAGTTGGTTACAACAGGACCTGTAATAAATATGGGAGTTGGAGTATGGAGAAGATTAATACAGACTTGGCGCGAATTTCGTGAACTTGTTATGTCCATCAGTTACTACATTTTCCTGTGTATATTCTAGTTATTTCTTTGAATGTTTTGGTCCGAGTCAGTTATTATATTATCCCGCTCCATCCTAGATAACTGGCGTCTGCGGCTTAGTGAACAGTAAACTCCCAATATCATAATACCCCGACATACTTAGTCGAGGTTTTGAAATCTGCAAGGGGCGATTTGGAAGCAAATAGCGTTACGTTGATTTCGATAGTAATCAACAAGGGGTGATATTTGGGGAGATTGAGGATGGGTTGGGAGATGGGGGAAATGTCCAATAGTGGGATCTTCCAGTGGGGTGTCTACTGGGGTTCTGCACTCTGTCTATTGGCCTTTCCTTGTCTGCTAGCCCATCAGAAAGCTATGTGTCACTTCTTCTTCTTCTTATAGTCTACGCCGTGTGATGTTGGTGATCATGTCTGCTCACAGCCTTCTGTCTCATGTGATGCCAATCGTTCCTGATATTGATGTTCATCCAGACAATGATGTCATACTGTCCAGCATCTTCTTTGCTGGCCTCTCCCTGGCTCTCCTTCCTCCAACCTTTCCGTCGTGACAACATATTCCAGCTTTCTTCTTCTCATGACATGCCCAAGTAATGTGGACTGTCTTCTTCTGATGCGAGTAACCAGTTCTTTTTGTGAGGTAACTTCTGTCAAGATATCTTCCTTACTCATTCTATCCGTCCACGATATTCTCTTTGTTATTCTATTAAAACCACATCTCCGAAGCTTGCACTTGCACATATAATGACAAACTTCTGAACTAAAACTGTCTAAAACATTCACACACTGAAACAGAAAAAAATTGTATATTTTGCAAGTCCTGTAAAGGAAACGCAACTAACTTTAACTATCCTACATGCCTCTTTATTGTCTTCTATTCTAAACCGTTATTATTTTAACCCATTTAGAACTTGTTACTTTAAAGAAAGAAATGCTGGGCGGAAAGAGTTAAGAATGTGATGTGGTTTACTTTATAATGGAATGGAAAACAAATTATTCAAGAAACAGTTACTTTGATAAAATGCAAGGGACCTGGAAGATTAATTGGTAGGTATTTTGATTACGGCTACTGGCATCGTGAATAAATTATGAAACTCGTCGCAATGACCACAGGTGAGGATGGTTCAGATGTACCAGGAACAATCTCAACTGGCAAGTGAAGGAATTCTCGCATTTGTTGGATGCCGTCATTTGTCAAATATCAGTGACAGTGCATCCACACACCAAACCTTTATATTTCATAATTGTTAATGCCTTGGCCATATGTCGATTTAGCTTTCAATGCCAGGAGCATTGTACAGACACACGAAAAGGGGAAATCGTAATATACAATAAAGTAACAACTACAGTTGGCAAAGTCGAGGGTGTCTACATATAACAGCTATTCATGACGCGGTCACTGAATATAAGCTTTCGCAGGCAGGAATCGAGAATTATATGCAGTAGATGGCAAGGTTTAGTAAAGAATACCTACGTTCACATTTAGTAGGATCCTTGATAGCGACCATAAAACCAGCTCTACAAGAACATTCGTAGCTTCCCTCACTATTGTGACAATTCTGTTCACATGGCGATTTTTCGGAATTGCATTCATCGACGTCTGAAAATATAAATTCCCACAATAAATGTTATGTCACAAAATCTATGTCCTGTTTGACGCCCTATAAAAACTGCGTTTTAAAATTATGTTAGAACTCGTATAATGATTTTCATACTATTATTAGAAATCAATCAAGCGTCATCTCCGCATTGAAGGTGGGCTGTAATCGGTTCCCGACACTTTAGCCCAGCGTCTTCATGATGCATTCATATAAACTCTGCTTCGTGCAGAGTGGCTTGCTTCGCTTCGGAGGTCACGGGTGGCAAGCATCGCCTGGATCTTTTCTCCGGGGCATGCTGGTGTGCTCCGGAATGACCAGGCAGACAGATTGGTTGGCTCTGCAAAACTTGGTGGAGTATTGATGCATGACAAGGCAAACGTGGTTGCGGCCTTGTGGGAGCACGTGTACACCTCGGAGGAGCAAATGGATCATCATGGTATGGCAAGAAAGAGGCAAGCGAGGAGTGACGAGGGGATCTGGCCGACGCTCGACGCTCAGAGTAAAGGCGTGACGAACATATAATCATATTGCTACTGGTACTATTGGTGTTTGAACTCTTCGCTGGCTGCTGAGGATGGGGACGGAGCGCCTATGGGAATGCCCCGAATGCTGTGATGTCTGTTCCTAGATCAATTAATCAATCATATAAACTTAGAACAGTACCTCTCTTGGTGTTGCTCACCCACTTATAAAGATGCTTCCCATAAACTTTTCCCTGTAGGAAGACCATAGAAAAAGTCCTACTGTAAACACACAAACACAGTAAATTAATTTGAGAAATTAGAATTAAACAACCAAGATTCGTTGGGCACATTAAAAGAAAACATAAACTAGAAAGCGATAGTAACAACTGGAATGAGTGATTTTAGGAAAGCAGGGAGAAGAATTGATAAATGTATTGATGGTCTGGTCACATCGTGTAATCAAGACAAGAACACAGAGTTGATCCAAGACTTTGATGAACGTGTGAGATGGCACACTATGACTGACCACGCCTGTCGACATGGCACATGGACATGATGATTATATCCTTTAACACGTAGCTGTGTCTTTTTATATGGCATGAATATTTTAATTGTCCAACATGTGATCTCATTCAGCAATGGTTTCTTCAGTTCCAGTTTTTGTAATACTTCTTTGCACTTTGTTTTCTTCTCCCGTCATATTGTTCATATTCGTCTATATACCCACATTTCAAAGGCTTCAATTCTGTCACAACATTATTTATTCGCTGACCATGTTTATGCAGCCTACAGTAATAAAGAGTAAATATTATACTTGATCACCGTTAGTAATAATTCGTAAATTTCTTGTATTGATGTGAAGGGGAAAAAACGTCTTATATAGCAGTTTTCTGCTATGGGTCTGTGATAGATAGGGCCATCATAAGTCGTCGACTCCTCGTCCGCCAGTGCTCATGACATTTTCTGTGCATTCCTTATCAACTTCGTAAACGCGTACGCTATAAATGTGTGAAGCTGTTTCATATTGTTGAACGTTTCTTTCGCCTTTCCTATTGGCGTTCTTATTTCTGCGTGACACGTGCATAATATGTTAGTAATTGTCCCAGATGGGGAAAAATTATTGACTTGACTTAATTTCAAAGGGGGCTGAGTGGTCTCGAGGTATGGTGTCCGCCTCGAGTGCTGGAGGTCCCAGGTTCAGGCCCCGGTGAGGACCGGGATTTATTTTTAAAAATCCACCTGGACTTCCAGTAATACAATTTCCCCTGGTCTCTGGGTAGTGAGATCGGACGCACGTGTGTATTGTTGCACACGTAAAACATCTCTTGGCAGTTGGAAATCGAAAAAGAGTACCCTAACGGCGCTGCCCGGGCAAAATTTCGAGTTAAAAATCTACCCAAAGTATTTCAGGATCCTCGCCGATGCAACGGAGTTCGTGCATTGAGCTGAGTTTCTCCAGACTCAGGTTTGAGTTAGGAGGAAAACGGAGCACTTATGGGTTAAACCGTGTGCTGTGATGTTGATCCAACTAAAAAAAATCTAAAAAAATTTCTTTCCATTCACTGTAATTTTCACATTTATTTGGTACTAACTTTGTTGATAATCATAGTGAGAGTTTTCTATTTATCTACGACTAACCCGTTTTCATTACTTACTTATTATACTTAGTTTACTAATCCTTAGAGCCGTGTGGTATATTGGTTGTGGTCGGATCGTATACAGCCCAAATAACACAAGCACTGGGTGATTTGATCCTATAATACGTTGTATAACAATCAACCTTACTGACTCTATTTCATAGAGAACAGTATGAGTGAAGCCTCGTATTTGTAGACCGACCTACTCCGCATACCCCATGACGCACATCACAGGAACGATACCCACCTCTCTCTCTCTTTCCCTCCCTCCACCTCTCTCTCTATCTCTCCTCTCTCTCTCTATCTCTCTCTTTCTCTCTCTTCTTATATATATATATATATATATATATATATATATATATATATATATATATATATATATATATATACCTTGCACATGCCCGTGTACACTAGTGTATGAATGTCTGTTGAGCGGTGTATATGTATGTATGTGCACTCACGCATATCAGTCCACCCAGACTTTAGGACTCGCCTCATAATAACATATATGAGTGCATACTGTAGTTTTGGTTAGTACCACCATCATGCTTGTGCCCACTCATGCTTCGTTAGTACATCCACTGAGATTGCTCAGATACCCCTGCCAGACAGATTGCCGTCCTGCCCTCCTGCCTCCGCCCCCCCCCTTTCTTTCAATGTGCTCACTGAACCGTAACACCTATCACCCCGTCATCATCCTCCATCTCACTCCGTCGGTTGGTTATAAAAAGAATACATCGGAGATATTCTGAGCTACTTATAGATCGGAACTTGCAGTAAGTATTAAAATTTTTTCAATTCTCATTTTTTCTTCATTGCTTTCATTTTTTCATCCTTTTGTTCTTCTCGTCTTGTCGTCATCTTTTGATGTAGTCACAGAAGATCTCCTTGACTATATGTTGTGTTTGTGAATATGTTTGTTTGCTGATGAAGGTTAATCGCGGCAACGTCCTGTAAGTGTCTTAAATCTGTTATGTAAAGCTGCACTACTTTGAGTCATTTTATACTGTTTACATTTTCATAGCTTTACCGCAGTTCCACCCAATTGTATTCATATTTTTGGTATATTGGTTAGTGCGCTTGTCTGTCAAGACAGTGGCCCATATTCAATCCCTGCACAGGCAGGGTTGTTTGTTCCGACTAGTACGGTTCCGGGGTCGACCCAGATGTATAAACATGGGTACCAGACATTTTCAGAATATTTTCGGAAGTTACCTGGGAAAAGAAAAGGCAACGATGAAAGGGACCGGCCATTCCAGCACACAGCTGATAGCAAAGAGTTTCTTAGGCCTAACACTACATACCCAACGACAGTATCTCGTATAAAAATACGTTTATCTTTATTAATCTTTGGAGATCTCTTGCTGTTTCAGCAAACAAATCATGTTTTGTTCGTTATAATACTAACTATAACTGCAAAAACAAACACAACACTGTTTTATTCGTCATAATTAAAGTCATAACAGTAGCATAAACGAAAACACCATAATAAAATAAAAACACCTAGTAAAGTGTCGCTCTCTATATTGCTGTTTGGTATACGGAGTAGGGTAGCGGGGTAGGGGTACACCCTATCAAAGGAGAAGTAAGGTGCCCCCTTCCCTCCGCTAGCCTACGGGACACCCTTGGGCAAGGTGGAGTACCCGTTTAGCCCCCCCCCCCTCCCCCAACAGGGTAACGTGAAGCCATGAGCAGGTGGTGGATTGGACTTGAGAGCAGCTGACAGATAGTTGTTGGTTATGGTTTCAAGTCGATGACGGTGGGCAGAGGATCTCTCAGTAGAGACAATGGCTACGGTCATCCGATCAGTATGGTCACTGCCAGGAAGGAAGAATGGTAGACTTCCCTCCTTATTGATTCCCGGGCTGAGGAGGCTCGTCAGCCTTGGTTGGTATCTCTTCTAAGAGAAGGAACTATAAATCTCAAACCTCCGCTGCCTTGCGGGTATACCCATATGGGAAAGGCTTCGGGAGTAAACCCTGAGGACAAATCCGGAGATGGAGTCCCTAAGGCAGTTCCATGTTGTAAACAACATAGTTCTGTCCTGCGACGGCACCGATGCCAAGTTGCATTGGCTACTGCCTTTCCCTTGGTCAACATCGGCGACGTGGAGAGGGGGAACCTGCTACTGGGCAACAGCTGGTTCTCCGATTTCCATTGCCCAGGCTTGTGCCCTGAAGAGGTCACTTCAGCACCGTGTAAAGCGGTGACACAACACGGGAAGCAGCATTTGCCGGTTATAAGTCTTAATGCTCGATTGGCGTAGAGCAAGGCGCCAGGGGCTACTTCCGACGGAGGGAGAGATCATCGTATCTCACTAGACAGCTACCGCCCGCCTAAGCTGGGCAGCCCCCAGTCAATAAGGTGTTGTCTCGCCACGGTTCATCTGCTTCTGAGGGTGTGTGGAGCTTAGGGGAAAATCCTGACACATGGACCGCAATCTATACACCTAGCAACAAGAAAAAAACAAAACAACCGGCCCTAAGGCTGGGAACATGGAAGGTAAGAACTATGACTCCTGTGTCGTGTGTGTAAAGAATTAATGTCGTAATAGTTATTTGTTCTTCTTTACCACTTTAGTGTCGTCCCTGGAGTGAGGGGAATCAACACCCACATTTGTTTTAATTCAATATCTCTATCCTGGAGATATCCAGCAGACTCCGTCCACACACTCCTTCAATCTGAAGACACCTTCTTCTCACTCTTACTCACCCCTGGATCATGCCCCCTCTCATTCTTCCCCAACATAACATACTTGACAACTCTAGCCTCAACAAAGTAAAAACCAGAAATTTATTAAAGCAAAGAGTATATGTAGGAGAAGTGTGTGTGTGTGTGTGTGTGTGTGTGTGTGTGTGTGTGTGTGTGTGTGTGTGTGTGTGTGTGTATATATATATAAGGTGTAGAATGTGTAACGTGTACTCTAAAGTGTCTATAGACTCAGATCAGGATTCAGGAGTATAGTCATTCTCATCCCTGTGCTGAAAACACACCAGCACCATGTATCCCATACAGGTAGCCTCACCTAGGTGATGCTCCTTCGGTCACGTGAAGACTTCCTCCGTTGTCTCTGGAACAACTAGGATGCTTGGACACCCATGACAAACACTGTCTAATGAGAGTCTTCACTCTGATTCACACAATGAATTTCCTCTGTTAGTTAACTGATTGTTAATCAGAAAATTCTAACCCTATTGTCACTGTTATTGGGGAAATCTCAATGGATCTAGTGTCACTGGTTGTAAAGATTCCCCATATTAACACCACAATCTAAATGTTCTCTGTATCAGTATAAATTTGGTGTGAATGTTCCGGGTATCAATAGTGTATCTCTACAATGATCTGACTGTTCAATGATACAACTATCACTTGCTAATCATAATCTCATCAGCATGTCCTGCTCAGCAGAAGCCAGGTTCCCGCAAACCAACTTGGGTATAAGCCCAATGTAGCGGCCTCTCAGCAACTTCTGTCTTAAAATTCTGAGCCATCATCTTCTAAAATTGTGTTAGCTTCACTGTTGAAAATTAGAGCACACATACGTGGACCTGTAAATGGAACCTGTAGAATAGAGAATACTATGGTGAGGGCAACTCAGTCCTGGCCGGAATTTGGTAAGTGTAGGCCAATAACAGCACTCAGATCTATAACAGAGATCCGATCTCTGTCATACGGCCAAATAACTCAATCATATGATCTGAGACATGGCAACAATAGGAAAGAATAAAGGAACGGGTAGAAACCCAGCAGATGCCCTACTGGAAGATCCTACCATTTCACATACCTCTTCCCCCTCTCAACCATCTTTAATCTCTCTAATTATTATTCCACACAATAGGATACCAGTGCCGACGCTCCTATGATACTTTCTAGCACCGCACTTATAGAACACTCTATCACTAATCCTAATACATTATATCACCGCACCTATAATACATTATTTCTATTTCTAATCATACTCTTAAGTTAGATATTAGTAATAGCCTACCATATGTCAATTTCAGTTGCTACTCGAGAAACTATGCAATCAGACTGGATCTATGTCCGCGGATAACTATCACCACTTAGACATTATAGTCTCTCTTATGTAACGCAACTCGCAATAATGCACCGATCCTAACACTTCAGAATGTTTTTCTCGACTCCCTCCACCTGTTTACCGCAACTGGGTTTTATATGGGTGCTTGAGTGACGTCACCAAAAAGTCCAGACGCCAATCAGTCCAGAATCTGGCTTTGTCCCCCTGTTTCTAGACTAACTGGAGTCAATTCGCTGTCAAGTTCACTTTCATCTGGGAAATTCTTTGTCTCATACAACAAAGATCCTGGCTGTCTGTGAGCCAGAGACCTTCCCCCCCCCCCCCCCACATCACAGAATCCTTCCGACCTCTGGCAGACATTCTGTCCATCACTTTCAACGGCCGATTCCCGCCCTGCAGACAGATGACGCCAGTGCACGTCTCTCGAACAACAACCTGTCAACAAATTGTCGACCGTGTGCAGACATCGCGACGTGATGCACTTTGATCTCATACACAAATGCCGACCAGGTGCAGACCGTTTTAACGGCGTATTTTTCTCAGTCTGTTCAACATCAAAGGGTCTATTATGTTTGCAGACTAATGTCGGGCTTGGTTGTCATCGATCGCAACTAACAAGTTTATTTATCTCGCGACACCCTGGCATCTCAGACGATCTAAATGAGATTGTGGATGCCCGCAAAACTGCAGTGATAAACGCAGCAACCTCCGCAATGTACGGCTGACTCGCAGCTACCATTGTGCTGACTGCGACACCGACCATTCGATCGTCTCCAGCAAGGTGAAGATAAAGCCCAAGAGAATCTACAGAAGCCGAACAGACGGAAGACCACGCATTGACACCAGAGGCACCCAAAATAAAGAGAAGGTCAACAAATTCATGCAGGCTCTAGCGGATTCTCTGCCTGGCCCCACAAACGGAAATTCCACCGAGAGATGGAGTCATTTTCGTGACACCATCTTCAATACAGCACTATCAACATTTGGCAAGAAGCAAACTAAGTCAACCGACTGGTTTGAAGCACACTCTGAAGAGATGCTCCCAGTCCTGGAGATAAAGAGACATGCATTCTCAATGTATAAAACATCACCTTCAGAGAAAACACTGCAGGCATTGCGAACGGCCAGAAATAAAATACAACAGATGGCAAGAAGATGTGCGAACAGGTACTGGCTACAGCTCTCTTCTCAAATTCAAACTTGTGCAGACACTGGAAATACAAGAGGAATGTACGAGGGCATTAAGCAAGCTGTCGGTCCATCAAACAATAAGATGGCCCCTTTACGATCAACTGAGGGGGTAATCATAAAAGATCGAGCGAAACAAATGGATCGCTGGGTAGAACACTACTCAGAGCTATACTCAGTGGATAACACTGTCAGCGAAGAAGCTCTGGAAGCCATCGATCAACAGTCTGCCATGCATGCCCTAGATAATGAACCTTGCCTCACAGAAATCAGCGAAGCACTAGACTCTCTCAAATCCGGCAAGGCACCTGGAAAAGATAGTATTCCACCTGAAATTTTAAAATGTAGCAAAGAAACAATCATCCCAGAACTGTATGCAATATTTCAGCTCTGCTGGAGAGAAAAATCAATACCACAAGATATGAAAGACGCAAACATCGTTACCCTTTATAAAAACAAAGGCAACAGAAGCGACTGCAACAACTATCGCGGCATTTCCCTACTCAGCTTTACAGGCAAGATTTGTGCCATAGTAATCGTTAAAAGATTACACATTCTTGCTGAAAGAATTTACCCCGAATCGCAGTGCGGATTTAGACCCAACAGGTCCACCATCGATATGATTTTCTCACTCCGGCAGCTCCAAGAGAAGTGCAGAGAACAGAGGAAGCCATTATATATTGCCTTCATCGACCTCACAAAGGCATTTGACTTCGTGAGCAGAAGCGGCCTTTTTAAGGTCCTTGAAAAGGTTGGATGTCCACCCACCCTTCTTAGTCTCGTGAAATCATTCCACGAAAACATGCAAGTGACCATTTTATTTGACGGTTCAACATCCCAGTCATTCAGCATCAGCAGCGGAGTAAAGCAGGGCTGCGTGCTTGCTCCTACACTCTTTGGTATCTTCTTCGCTGTTCTCTTAAGGCAGGCATTTGGGACTGCCACTGAAGGCATATACCTCCACACAAGATCTGATGGCAAACTTTTTAACCCATCAAGACTCAAGGCAAAGACCAAAATAAGATCAAGATGTGTAAGAGAACTACTTTTTGCAGATGATGCAGCACTGACTACTCATACAGCAGAAGATCTCCAAAATCTCATAAATCGTTTTGCAGCCGCCTGCAAAGACTTTGGGCTCACCATTAGCCTAAATCAAACACATGTGATGGAACAAGACGCTGGTGCGCCCCCGTCAAAATCAAACACATGTGATGGAACAAGACGCTGGTGCACCCCCGTCAATCAAAATTGCTAATTACGAATTGAAGGTCGTCCACGATTTTGTGTACTTGGGGTCGACAATATCAGATAATCTTTCATTAGAGACAGAAATCGACAGACGCATTGGAAAGGCAGCCACAACATTTTCCAGGCTAGCTAAAAGAGTTTGGGAGAATAATAGACTAACAGAGCGTACAAAAGCTCGAGTATATAAAGCTTGTGTTGTTAGCACACTACTCTATGGGTCTGAATCCTGGACCTTGTACTCAAGACAGGAAAGGAAGTTGAATTCCTTCCACATGAGATGTCTGAGACGTATCCTGGGCATAACATGGAATGACCACATAACAAACAAACAGGTGCTTGAAAGAGCAGATATTACCACAGTGCACACCCTCCTCAAGCAGAGACGCCTCCGGTGGCTGGGCCACGTATCTCGAATGGAGGATGAACGTATTCCCAAAGATCTCCTTTACGGAGAACTAGCCACAGGAAAGAGGCCAACCGGAAGACCCCAAATGCTATATAGGGATGTGTGTAAACAAGATATGAAAACCATTGGAATAGATCCAGACACGTGGGAGAGAGTTGCAACAGACAGATGCTCCTGGAGAAGAGATGTACGAAACGGACTGGTGCTCTTTGAGCGCAATCTGATCCAACAAACTGAGGATAGGCGGCACAGGCTCAAAGCGCAGTCACTTACTGCGGGACTTGCCTCGTCTTACAGATGCGGAAACTGTGACAGGGATTGTCACTCTCGCATTGGACTATACAGTCACCAGCGGTGCTGCCAGGCACCTCCCAAGCGGCACAACTCTATAGTCCTTCAGGACTGAAAGAGGCCTACTACTATACGGAGAACGACTAAAACAGTTATTAATAGACTAGCGACGGATATGAATAACACGAAGAGCACAAGACGAGAACTGCGGAAGATAGCAACAGACAAGACGGCTTGTTGTTTTTACAGACTGAGTGTATATGCGCCAATGGAAGATAAAAGGAAGACGAAGTAGAAGAAGAAGACTGGACTTTAAGCATTTTTTTTATCCTCCACAAAGACTCCACTGCACTTTGCACGTGGGTCAATACTACACTAATCATGATCTCTAAGGGAATCGAGCATTCAGAAAGCAGAGCATTCAGAAAGCTGTACACATTGCGAGGTTGAAAGAGTCACAGACTTCCATTTGATGATGGTATTGGCGAAGCACCCACACATTGCACGCCGGACGAGGAAAGCTTGCAATTTTAATCTGACTGTTTTCTATATTCCCACTGAATGGAACTAATCTATCAACAATCCCCAATTCTATTCCAGCTTGATTCAACAGTGTGCTCAACTCACAAATCACAACAATGCCCACACCAACTTCACATTTTCATCCATTGTTCAATATATGTCTGGTTTACGATGGTATGTGCGTCGGTTCTCCGGAAACCAATGGCAAACTACTGAAGGTAATACATACCATGTAAATCACCCAACAAATGATGGAGTTGATTGCGACATTCTGAAAAGGACATGCAGCTATCTTTTACCATGGTACAGACCAGATGGAACCAGAGGAAGAGGCCGACCATGTAAACGTTGGACGGAGGGAATAGCAGAGTCCATGGGAATATCGATATATGAAGCCCATAATAGGGCACTCTCACGAAGTTTATACTTCACCCCGACACCGCAAGGTACAAGAGGAACATGATGAGATGAGAACCTAATGGTCTTTCCTATCCTAATTATAAAGTTTATTATTTGGTTGTAGTCTCTTCCCACATCTCCAGCAGAGCGTTTACTATCTTACCATAAATCTGATTTTGTTACACTTAACAACCTATAGAGTTCAAAGATGAGTCTCCAAATTTGCAGTTTCAAAGCATGTTTCTAAATGTTTAGTTTTAGTGTAAGTCTCAAGTCGAATCCGAATCTGTGATCTTATCACAATGTGTGGTCATTTCAACAAGGCCAGTGCCCATTGAGTGGTCTTTTTACAATGTCTCAAGTTAAGCGTATGAGATTTTGCAACACGTCAGAAATCCCGTTTAAGGTCCGTTAAACATGTTTCTAGCTGAATTACGGATCTGTATGTACAGGTTTCTAGTCGGTTAATAGTCTACGTTGAAATTAAACAAAAGTATTTAGTGTTTATAGTTGATAGTTTTATTACTCACATTTCGAATCTATTTCGCAATGAAAATGAAGTGTAAAGAAGAGTCTAAAAAAGAGATTGTGTCAAATTTAGTCTCCTTATTTGCAGAATCAAGTCGAGTTTCAATCTTCAAACGAAATATCTGATGTAAAATATATCATATTTTTGTAATGATTATGTTAAGTGTCTCCTCATTCCAACTCTAACCTTCAGGTTACATTGTCTAATAAAGACGACCGTTAGCGCCAAGCTCATGACACTCCCGTACAGTATTTGGCCGAATAAAGATGATAAAATGCATGTACATTGAGGTGTATAAGACTAAAGATTAAACACGACCTAAGATACCACTTCTTTCAGGGTAGAAAATACTGAACAAGATTTTAATATGCCTCTATAATTTAAAATGAAAGAGGAATAATGATACGAAATCAAAAAGTTTCTAACCCCCCTGTAACAGAGTAGGAACGCTATAGATGTATACATACATTATTTACACACGGAAAACGTTTATTGTGTATGTCCACATCTAAGGTTAGTGGACTTTACCAATGATTGAATACTCTTACAGATCAGGTACACTTCTTGTTGTTGTTGTTGTTTTGTTTTGTTTTTTGTTTTTTTTTGCATATTCCATTTTACGGGACATCGCTGTCAACACTAGCATTTTACGGCTGGTGTCGATGTCTTGGCAAGTTTTACATTCAGTATTTTGCCATTGCGTTTTGAACAACCGGCTCCCATACCAACACGTTAAAACCCCATCGCGACAAGGTCTGTGCCAAATCGGTTGCCGCTGTTTTTCGAATGCGTGGTAAGCGGTTCACAAGCCTTTGGCCACTGAGCCTGGCATTTACAATCTAGCAAAGTGTATTTCCCCTTTTAGTGTTAATTCCACAAGCCGATCAAAAGGACTTAAATGTTGACTTTCCCTTCAGAAAGCAATAGCAAACTTCTGATCGTAAACTTGCCTAGTAACTTATAAATAGTTAAAAGAGGCTAGGATTGTTTTCAAAATCCTGCGAAGGACTTGCAATTTTCTTTTTTAGGAACACTTACCGACGCAGATGTACAGAGGGTAGCCGGAATTCTTGAATCCTCGGCCACAGTCTTGTATAAGAGCTGTAGATGAAGACCATAAAATATCAAGATTCTTGTGTCGGAAACTGAACAGTGATAATGTATAGAATAATGCATGACTTATAGGCAGGCAATGACAAAAGAAACACCAACGTTATTGAAACAAGTATGAGGATGTCCTGATGAGAAATACGTTCTGGAAAGGACTTGCTATATGATGATAAGGGAACGATGATAAATTTAAAAAAAAAATATGATAAATGATAAATTAAATTTAACATTTAAACATGAATGTGGAAACGATGAAAATGTAAATTTTATCATTTAACGTTGACTTCTCGTTCACAAAGATATGTCAAATTAATGATTCTTTAATTGCCAAGAAAATCTAACAGGGGTTGATCGGAACGTCCTGCAAAGGACATGCAGCATTTTTTTTTTGGGGCTGTGGGAAGGGGAAGCAGAGAAAAAGTAAATAGTAGGATTGTTCATATATGTGTGGGGAGACGATAACAGTGTAAATGTTCGCATGATTTACATATGTGTGGGGAGACGATAACAGTGTAAATGTTCGCATGATTTACATATGTGTGGGGAGACGATAACAGTGTAAATGTTAGCATGATTTACATATGTGTGGGGAGACGATAACAGTGTAAATGTTCGCATGATTTACATATGTGTGGGAACACGATAACAGTGTAAATGTTCGCATGATTTACATATGTGTGGGGAGACGATAACAGTGTAAATGTTCGCATGATTTACATATGTGTGGGGAGACGATAACAGTGTAAATGTTCGCATGATTTACATATGTGTGGGGAGACGATAACAGTGTAAATGTTCGCATGATTACATATGTGTGGGGAGACGATAACAGTGTAAATGTTCGCATGATTTACATATGTGTGGGGAGACGATAACAGTGTAAATGTTCGCATGATTTACATATGTGTGGGGAGACGATAACAGTGTAAATGTTCGCATGATTTACATATGTGTGGGGAGACGATAACAGTGTAAATGTTCGCATGATTTACATATGTGTGGGGAGACGATAACAGTGTAAATGTTCGCATGATTTACATATGTGTGGGGAGACGATAACAGTGTAAATGTTCGCATGATTTACATATGTGTGGGGAGACGATAACAGTGTAAATGTTCGCATGATTTACATATGTGTGGGGCGACGATAACAGTGTAAATGTTCGCATGATTTACATATGTGTGGGGAGACAATAACAGTGTAAATGTTCGCATGATTTACATATGTGTGGGGAGACGATAACAGTGTAAATGTTAGCATGATTTACATATGTGTGGGGAGACGATAACAGTGTAAATGTTCGCATGATTTACATATGTGTGGGGAGACGATAACAGTGTAAATGTTAGCATGATTTACATATGTGTGGGGAGACGATAACAGCGTAAATGTTCGCATGATTTAACATATGTGTGGGGAGACGATAACAGTGTAAATGTTTCGCATATTTACATATGTGTGGGGAGACGATAACAGTGTAAAATGTTAGCATGAATTTACATATGTGTGGGGAGACGATAACAATCGTAACATGTTCCGCATGATTTACTAATGTGTGGAGACGATAACAGCGTAAATGTTCGCATGATTTACATATGTTTGGGGAGACGGTAAAAATGTAAATGTTAGCATTATTTACATATGTGTGGGGAGAAGGTAAAAATGTAAATGTTCGCATTATTTACATATGTGTGGGGAGACGGTAAAAATGTAAATGTTCGCATTATTTACATATGTGTGGGGAGACGATAACAGTGTAAATGTTCGCATTATTTACATATGTTTGAGGAGACGGTAAAAATGTAAATGTTCGCATTATTTACATATGTTTGAGGAGACGGTAAAAATGTAAATGTTCGCATGATTTACATATGTGTGGGGAGACGATAACAGTGTAAATGTTCGCATTATTTACATATGTTTGAGGAGACGGTAAAAATGTAAATGTTCGCATTATTTACATATGTGTGGGGAGACGGTAAAAATGTAAATGTTCGCATTATTTACATATGTGTGGGGAGACGGTAAAAGTGTAAATGTTCGCATTATTTACATATGTCTGGGGAGACGGTAAAATTGTAAATGTTCGCATTATTTACATATGTGTGGGGAGACGGTAATATTGTAAATGTTCGCATTATTTACATACATGTGGAGAGACAATAAAAGTGTAAATGTAAATATTATTTAATATGTGTGGGGAAACGGTAAAAGTGTAAATGTTAGCATTATTTACATATGTGTGGTGAGATGGTAAAAGTGTAAATGTTAGTATTATTTACATATGTGTGGGGAGACGGTAAAAGTGTAAATATTCGCATTATTTACATATGTGTGGTGAGACGGTAAAAGTGTAAATTTTAGTATTATTTAATATGTGTGGGGAGACGGTAAAAGTCCAAATGTCGCATTATTTACATATGTGTGCGGAGACGGTAAAAGTCCAAATGTCGCATTATTTACATATGCGCGAGGAAACGGTAAAAGTCCAAATGTCGCATTATTTACATATGTGTGGGGAGACGGTAAAAGTCCAAATGTCGCATTATTTACATATGCGCGAGGAAACGGTAAAAGTCCAAATGTCGCATTATTACATATGTGTGGGGAGACGGTAAAGTCCAAATGTCGCATTATTTACATATGCGCGAGGAAACGGTAAAAGTCCAAATGTCGCATTATTTACATATGTGCGAGGAAACGGTAAAATTGTAAATGTTCGCATTATTTACATACATGTGGAGAGACAATAAAAGTTTAAATGTTAGTATTATAATATGTGTGGGGAGACAGTAAAAGTGTAAATGTTCGCATTATTCACATGTGTGTGGAGAGATGATAAAAGTGTAAATGTTCGCAGTATTTAATATGTGTGGTGAGACGGTAAAAGTGTAAATGTTCGCATTATTTACATATGTGTGGTGAGACGGTAAAAGTGTAAATGTTAGTATTATTTAATATGTGTGGGGAGACGGTAAAAGTGTAAATGTTAGCATTATTTACATATGTGTGATGAGACGGTAAAAGTGTAAATTATTTACACACATGTGGAGAGACAACAAAAGTGTAAATGTTAGCATTATTTACATATGTTGGGGGAACAATAAAAGTGTAAATGTTAGCATTATTTACATTTGTGTGGGTAGAAGTGAAACAGTAAACATAAGTATTTGTATGCATGTGTGGGAGACGATGAAACCTAAATATTTTTATTATTTATACATGTGTGGGGAGATGATGACAGTGTAAATGTAAGCAATGTTTATACATGTCTAAGGGTTTAGTGGTGAAACCTAAATATTTTTATTATTTTTACATGTGTGGGGAGATGATGACAGTGTAAATGTAAGCAATGTTTATACATGTCTAAGGGTTTAGTGGAATAATTTAATTGTTTCTCCTTCTTATCACCATCGTCGTCATTATCATAATCATCATCATCAAGTGCCTTGCTAACTGACTTGAACGATCGTGCTTCTCCACATCTTGCGTACCTCCAATGAAATTTAGTGGTCTCGAGGTATGGTGTCCGCCTCGAGTGCTGGGGGTCCCGGCTCCATGCTCCGATGAGGGCCGGGATTTTTTCACGTGGACTTCTAGTAACAACATTTCCCCTGATCTCTGGGTAGTGAGATCGAACGCCCGTGTGTATTGTTGCGCACGCAAAACATCCCTTGGAGTTGGAAATAGAAAAAGCGCCTAACGGCGCTGCCTGAGCAAAATTTCGAGTTAAAAATCTACCCAAAGTATTTCATGATGCTAGCCGCTGCCACGAAATTCATGCACTGAGCTGAGATTCTCCGGACTCAGGCTTGAGAGTTAGGAGTAGAACGGAGCACTTATGGGTTACACCATTGTGCCGTTATGTTAATCCGTCGACTAAACTAAACTAAACTAAACTAAACTAAACTAAACTAAACTAAACTAAACTAAGCTAAACTGAATGTGCAAATTCTTAAGCTGATAATTGAAGATGCTTTTATATAATTCCGTCAAGAATCGCTTCTCAGTGTCAATCCTCCTTCGAGTGTACACAAATCTTTTCAGTCGGCATGATATGTTACACTTGTTCTCTTTCTAAAATGTGATTAAAGAATGTCGAATGATCTTTCTGGTGTTTGTGGTGCTTTGTCTTAGTGACTCAGCCTATTTCCAAGCATTTTGATTACTATTTACTACTTTTCAAAATATATTCAACATTCTCCTGAAAAATCACACGTCTGTGAATTCCAAGAATTATTTGTCTTATTTACAAACTGACCATGATGTTTCAGTCATGTGCTTTAATTGATTATAACGTTGAAAGAAGTCTTCTTTTTTCTAAATCCAACTTACTGTGACTTATTTCAGAAAGTATTCTTCATTTTATAAATCGAAGTTTTAACCTGCTCTGCTCTGTTCTGGATTTATGTGATACGTATGCGCAGTGATATCGCATATAAACCTAAATATTTGAATGTCTATATTTGTTCCACATTTATACCAATGTACCACTGTACATTTGAAGATAATCAGTTTCTTTGATATTACCTATCTCTCTGTCTTCTTATTATTCATCTGATATCTGTTGTCTCTTTCCAAAATCGCTGTATTGATTACTTCTTGTTGTTAATTGTGAATTGTTGCTGTCAATAGGATATCATCCGTGTAATGTAAGTTGCTTATATTGTGACATCATCTCTAATTCCTAGGTACATTTTCAATACATCTCGGTGATTTGCCTGACAATGTATAACGAAAACATGTCAGGAACAGTGCACATTCTCCGCCTGTGTGTTATCGAAGCCTTAAGGAAAGCAGAGAATAGTAAATAACACAGTGTGTTTAAACACACTAACCTATCCTGCATGTCGTAATTGGTGACTAAGAAATGTTGGCGTTGAAATTATAACCCCATGTAGTAAACCTTAGCTGCGAATCCAGGCAACTATGAACACACGTGGGAGAGGAACTGAAAATAACCCAGCTAAACAAGATGAAAGGACGCTCTTCTCCTAGAAGTATGACACGATACGGAAAAGGCCGAAGTGAATCCGGATCACCGACTTACCTCGGAAAAATTCAGAAGTGTCATCCATCCATCCATCCATCCATCCATCATGTGCAATGCCGGTAAGCGTTGGTTGTCATGTTTCGCCAATTGATTCGATCAACAGCGTCGTGGATCCGTTCAGTGCTCTTATCTGACAATGCCACGTTGTCAAGCCATCCCGGTATTTACTTCTCTGTCTTCTCCTTGTTCTCTTCCTCTCGATCTTGACAGTTGTCACCAAGTTCTCTAATTTAGTTTTTCTCATAACATATCCAAACAATTGTGACTGCCTACGTCTAATTCTCTAATAAGTTTACAATTTTCATTTGCTTCTTGTAGGTTTTTCAGTCTGTCCAATGTATTCTTTGCACTCTCCTCAGAAACCACATTTCCACAGCTATCAGATATTTTTCAGCTTCACTGCTTATTGTCCACGCTTCACAACCATACAAAAGGACAGGCTCTATGTAGCACTTCAACACTCTTTTTCTTGTGGCAGTTGACAACTTATTAATTTCATCTTGCAAAATGCTACCTTCACCATGGCGATTGATTGATTGATTGATTGATTGATTGATTGATTGATTTAGGAACCGACATCACAGTATTCGGGACATTCCCATAAGCGCTCCGTCCCCATCCTCAGCAGCCAGCGAAGAGTTCCAACACTAATAGTTCCAGTAGCAATCTGATTATATGTCCGTCTCGCCTTTCCTCTGAGCGTCGAGCAACGGCCAGATTCCCTCGTCACACCTAGCTGCCTCATTCGTACCAGACTATGATGATCCATTTGCTCCTCCGAGGTGTACACGTGCTCCCACAAGGCCGCAACCACGTCTGTCTTGTCATGCATCAATACTCCACCAAGTTTTGCCGAGCCAGCCAATCTGTCCGCCTGTTCATTCCACAGCAAACCGGCATGCCCCGGTGAAAAGATCCAGGTGATGCTTGCTACCATGGCGATTCTTGTTTTAATCTATTCAAGGCATCTCCCATCAGATACTATGACTGTTCCAAGATAATTTTATCGATTTACTTGTTTAATAATATTTCCAATTACCTGCATATTATATTGTGGTATTTCGTTCTTCCTAGTGACGACCATAATCTGTGTCTTCTTACAATTCAATTATAACCCTAGTTGTTCTCAGTGTGCAACAACCGCATCTACTAAATGTTGCAGATCATGCTCATGGTCTGCAATCAACACTGTATCATCTGCGTATCGAATGTTATTGATGTTTCTTCTTCCAATAATGATTCCACAATTGCCACCTAAATATTAAATCTGTGAATGATTTAGGAAGGACTGCATAAGTAATATCTTAATCTTATTTACGCGCTTTCGGGTGTATTGCGTTTATGATGCTATCTCATATTCGCATAAACAAATTGGTACTTGCCGGGCTCCGTGGTGATAAGATTACAGATGCGATTCGTTATCCCGTATACCCACGTTCGAAACAGATGCGATTTGGCAGAAGACTGCGTTGCGTTGGTTTTGCGTTGGTATCGGTGCCGGTCGTTCAGAAAGCAATGACAAACTACTGAACGTAAACGTGCCAAAAGATCACAAATGCATAAATGCTGGTGTTGACTGCGATGTCCTATAAAGGATATGCAAAATAAAAATTGGTACTTGATTGGTGATGTGGTCTGCGCCGCCTTAGTCTTCCTGAACATTTACTGGTATGCATTTCTTTGTTGTACTGTTTTCAGAATCTCATTGTGCGATGTGTGGGTAGAAACTAATGAACCAAGGCGGTGAAGATGATCCGTAAGCAAAAGATATGAATTTACAGACAGAGACAAAGGGAAGAATCAGATGTTGATCAATACTTACGTAAACACTTGTTCTTATCCCAGGGATCGACTTTGTAACCAGACTCACATCGACACTCATAGCCAAATAGTGAATTTGATGCACTGACGCAGATCTGCTCACAGGGCTTGTCTTATACAGCCTGGAAAGATAATAAAGAAAACAATTTATATCCAAGCCTGATAAGGCGTACTCTCCTAGGACACAAGAAATAGTTCTTCTTATCAGAAATTCTTCTTAACATTAACATTATAAGAGTTCAAGCAATGCTTTTACAACGTACACTACAATATTTTTCTTCACAACAGAAATTCGCCACATCCGGATCTCCTTAAGCGGTTTCCGCTGTGTTTGTGTGTTTATATACATAGTGAAATCTCGGTTTCGTTGATACTGCCCGAAGACTATCGGTGAATCGAAACCGACGAAACCCGAGGCAATTGTTTCCATATGAATCTATGTAAATCTAATTAAATCGTTCCAGACACTCCAAAATACATAATAATAACACATTTTAAAGGGAATAAATATTGTGTTTAATACTATTTTTTGGCCCCAAACGTGTCCGAACTGGCATCTATTTTAGGTGCCACTAGTAGTAGTACACGAATGTTGCCAATTCCTTGAACTGCCAGAGTAACTAACAACAATTGCCTGAAAGAGGCTAATGAAACTAGAACATGATATACAACAATAAGAAAGAGACAATCAGCTTTCTTTGGTCATGTGATGAGAAAAGAGACACTTGAAAACATCGTGACGACTGGAAAGATCGAGGGGAAGAGAAGCAGAGACCGATCAAGGGAAATGATGCTGGGTGTGTTGAGATGGTGACATGGAGGAATATAATCATCGCAGTTGATCCACAACTGCACTCTGATCAAAGGCGCTATCTCGTAACACCAACATCACAATATACAAAACACTAATCAGACCAGTTGTGCTGTATGGCTCTGAACACTTGAGTACAGCGAAAGGAGACGAAGCCTTGTTACAAACCTTTGAGAACAAAGTTTTAAGACGCATATTTGGACCCATTAGGGATACACAAAGTGGAAAAGAAGAAGCATCAAAGACATTTATGATCTGTTTAAGTCCCCGCTAATCACTGGTATCATGAAGGCTAATAGACTACAATGGCTGGGGCATATAGAAAGAATGGAAGACAATAGGGAAACAAAACTCCCTTACACTCAGGAAATAAATGACCGTAGACCGCGAGGTAGACCAAGAAGACGGTGGAGAGATCATATATATATACAGACCTACAAGCACTTGGAATCAACTACTGGCAAGAGAAGGTCAACCAGAGAGACGAATGGAGACGGATTGTATCTGCAGCAAAGAACCTCAATGGCTCGGAATGCTGAAGAAGAAGAAGTTGATCCACAACACAAAGATTGAGATATGTGGAGAGACATGAACGCCTACGCCAGCTGGAATGGCACTTGATGATGAGTAATAGTAGTGGTAGTAGTAGCAGCAGCAACAGCGGCAGCAGTAGCAATAGTAGTAGTAGTAGCAGCAGCAGCAGTAGCAGTAAAAACAACAACAACAATAACAGCAATAGTTCCACCCAGAACTGGGCGTTGAGCTCAAATGTTTGTCACTGTGTATCTCAGTAAAACCCGTTTACAGTAATGAAACAATATAATGCGGTATTGTCGGTATATGCGGTTGTCGCACACAGTGAACAACTAGGGTTAGAACTCAATATTAAGAAGACACAGATTATGGTCGTCACTGGGAAGAAGGAAATACCACAATGTGATATACGAGTAGATGGGCATATTCTGTAAACAAGTGAACCCATACTGTTATCTCGGCACAGTCATAACATCTGATGGGAGATGCCTTGAAGAGATTAGAACAAGAATTGCCATTGCGAAGGTAGCCTTTTGCAAGATGAAAAACATACTGACCAATAAAAAGATTGATTATGTGGTTGTTTCGGGATTTGAAATTTAAATATTGAGCACAACCCACTACTGGCAACGCCGATCGCATTCTGGTATGAACCTAAGGCCTATCCACGTCAATATGGAAGCACTATACTCGAGTTTCGCCCTCATTTGAGCTCGTCAGTAGTGCATATCCCTGACCGGATCCGGAAACAGTCCCGGATCACGCGTGTGAAGCGGGTGTGTAACCACGCGGCACACACTGGACACACCAAATTATCACAACAGAACATCACAACGCTACCCATCGTAGGCTATGCTCAAGATTGCCCATTCGCCGCGACCGACGTCCGTCAATCGATGGGACGATTGATCGATTGAACGATCCATCGATTGACGGACGTCGGTCGCGGCGATTGGGCAATCTTGAGCATAGCCTACGATAGGTAGCGTTGTGATGTTCTGTTGTGATAATTTGGTGTGTCCAGTGTGTGCCGCGTGGTTACACACCCGCTTCACACGCGTGATCCGGGACTGTTTCCGGATCCAGTCAGGGATATGCACTACTGACGAGCTCAAATGAGGGCGAAACTCGAGTATAGTGCTTCCATATTGACGTGGATAGGCCTTAGGTTCATACCAGAATGCGATCGGCGTTGCCAGTAGTGGGTTGTGCTCAATATTTCAATAAAAAGATATCAATTGAAACGAGAAAAAGAGTCTTGAGGTGCTACATAGAACCTGTGCTTTTGTATGGATGTGAAGCGTGGACAATAAGCAGTCAAGCTGAAAAACAGCTGATGGCTGTGGAAATGTGGTTTCTGAGGAAAATGCAAAGAATATCATGGACGGACAGAAAAACCAATGAGCAAGTACTTCAAGAAACAAATGAAGATCGTGAACTGATTAGAGTCATGAGACGTAGACAGTCAAAATTGTTGGGCATGTTATGAGAAGAAATTACTTAGAGAACTTGGTGACAACTGGCAAGATCGAAGGGAAGAGACCAAGGGGGAGACCAAGAAGTAAATACCTGGATGGATTGGCCACATGGCATGGTCAAGACAGGAACACGGAGCTGATCCACGACTCTGGTGATCGAGTGAGATGGCAGAACATGACCGCCCACGCTTACCGGCATGGCACATGATTGATTGATATGACAGTTACTCAAACTTGAGGCTTTGTGTCTAATACTTATTTGTGGTGAACATGTGGCACACGAGAAAAAGTATGGAGTGTGTCACAATCATAGAATCCGGAAAAAGAAAAGTCTTCATGGGTTGGGAATTGAACTCAGAAAATGCTTGTCAACAAGTTAGGCCTCCAACCCACTCCTAGATGGTAGTATAAGTAATTTGTATTGTAGCACTTACCTAATATGCACAATTTGTTTACTGTGACTAGGCTTCCCAGAAGACAACCAAATACAGCAACATCGTCTCTGTGTTAGATATCAACATTGGTCAAACAAAATTAATACATGACTTGATTTAAATGAGAAAATGTCACGTAAGCCTTAACATAACCACATTTAACAATCATTCAATCTCTAGTCATAGGGTAAAAATGGTGGAAGCATCAATACTCAGTGTAGGCTAATTATCATATTATTTGTGGAACTAGATTTTTCAAGCTGGTTTTCATCACTTCTACTTTGACGGTGTCGCGCTTATCTACTTGGTGGCGTCATCTCCTCTTCTTGGTGGTGCCATCTCTTCTGCTTGGTGGTGTCATCTCCTCTACTTGGTGGTGTCATCTCTTATACTTGGAGGTGTCATCTCTTCTACTTGGTGGTGTCATCTCCTCTACTTGGTGGTGTCATCTCTTCTACTTGGAGGTGTCATCTCTTCTACTTGGTGGTGTCATCTCCTCTACTTACTGGGGGTGCCATCTCCTCAACTTGGTGGTCCCATCTCCTCTATTTCGTTGTGTCATCTCCTCTGCTTGGTGGAGTGCCATCTCCTCTACTAGGTGGTGTCATCTTCTCTATTTGTTGGGGTGCCATTTCCTCTACTTGGTGGTGTCTTCTCTTCTACTTGGTGGTGCAATCTACTCTTATTGTTGATGCCATCTCCTCTACATGGTGACGTCATCTCTACTTGGTGGTGACATCTATTCTACTTGGTAGTGCCACCACCTGTAGTTTGTGGTGCCATCTCATCTATTTAGTGGTGCCATCTCCTCTACTTGGTGGGATGCCATCTCCTCTATTTAGTGGTGTCATCTCCTCTATTTAGTGGTGTCATCTCCTCTATTTAGTGGTGTCATCTCCTCTATTTAGTGGTGTCATCTCCTCTATTTAGTGGTGTCATCTCCTCTATTTAGTGGTATCATCTCCTCTATTTTGTGGTATCATCTCCTCTACTTGGTAGTGGCACCGCCTGTAGTTTGTGGTGCCATCTCCTCTATTTAGTAGTGTCATCTCCTCTATTTAGTGGTGCCATCTCCTCTATTTAGTAGTGTCATCTCCTCTATTTAGTGGTGTCATCCCCCCTATTTAGTGGTGCCATCTCATCTATTTAGTGGTGTCATCTCCCCTATTTAGTGGTGCCATCTCCTTTGTTTAGTGGTGTCATCTCCTCTACTTGGTGGTGTCATTGCTTCTAATTGATGAGGTGCCATCTCTTTTACTTGGTGGTGCCATCTCCTCTACTTGTTCTGGTGCCATATCCTATACTTGGTAGTGCCATCTCCTCTATTTAGTGGTGTCATCTCCTCTAATTGATGGGTTGCCATCTCCTCTACTAGACGAAGACCAAGAAAAATGGATAGACAGTCTCAAGAGAATTATTTACAAAATCAGGAATGTGCAGTTGATAATTTTGACTTTAGATTGAAAGACGAAAACAATTTTGTCCGTACGATTAAAGGCAAATGAAGATTTAATTTTTTTAAAAACAACAGTACTTGAAAAGCAAGGAAATGCCGCGTGAAATGTAGTATGACACCTCATCTAAAAAAACAGTAGTCTAATATTTGATTAAATCGTGCAACATCAAATCTCTAAACTAGTATCTGACACGGGAATACAATTACATTACCTTGCTCCATGCACCACAGGCCTTATGAAACGTGAGGAACAGCCATAGCACGTACCTGTGAAGTATTCTGCCTGACAACAGATTGAAAGCAATGACCAAAAGTATTATCAGATTCAATAAATGTAAATTGTCACCACAATTTTTATTTCCTGACAAGAATTGCGTGATTTAAAATAGCTGCGTTAATTAAGCGGAAATCTGGATCGCAACAGGTGTATATAAATTAAGTAAACGTCAGCATTTATAATAGGGGGCTCTTATATTTTCAAAAGCTTTTTAGAATAATGTGAGGCATCGAAAAAAAATAAAAGCTGGTGGGGTGGGAGGCTTGGGAAAAGTCACAGGTGGATAAATCACGCAGTCATATAGAATTAAGAACACCACTAGTGTCCGTGAAATCGGCATGGCTGAGAGGTTAAACACACTTAAACTGTCTCGTCTGTTCGCGGCATAGTGGGTTCATTTTCACACAGGACAGATGGCCAGGGACATTGATAATGCGGAAAGATAACCCTCAAGCAAACATCCGTCCACTGCTCTCACTAATAGTCGCAAATACTTGCAGTAGTATTGGCAGCACGCGTTTTGAACTACGATCGAGTTCAAAGCGAGTGAATGCAAACAAGAAACACACAAATGTTTTAGCCATGTGAGTTCTGGGAACCTCTGTAGTATAGTGGCTAGTACGTTTGCCTGCTGGCGGGGCAGTCATGTAAGTTCTGGGAACCTCTGTAGTGTAGTGGCTAGTACGTTTGCCTGCTGGCGGGGCAGTCATGTGAGTTCTGGGAACCTCTGTAGTGTAGTGGCTAGTACGTTTGCCTGCTGGCGGGGCAGTCATGTGAGTTCTGGGAACCTCTGTAGTGTAGTGGCTAGTACGTTTGCATGCTGGCGGGGCAGTCATGTGAGTTCTGGGAACCTCTGTAGTGTAGTGGCTAGTACGTTTGCCTGCTGACGGGGCAGTCATGTGAGTTCTGGGAACCTCTGTAGTGTAGTGGCTAGTACGTTTGCCTGCTGGCGGGGCAGTCATGTGAGTTCTGGGAACCTCTGTAGTGTAGTGGCTAGTACGTTTGCTGCTGGCGGGGCAGTCATGTGAGTTCTGGGAACCTCTGTAGTGTAGTGGCTAGTACGTTTGCCTGCTGACGGGGCAGTCATGTGAGTTCTGGGAACCTCTGTAGTGTAGTGGCTAGTACGTTTGCCTGCTGACGGGGCAGTCGTGTGCTCAAATCTCTATTGAGACCGGGATGTTTTCCCCCTAAGTTGAGCTCCCATTTCAACCCAGCCTAAATATGGTACCAAGAAACTGAATTGAAAGTAAAGACGACCAACATAATATTGACTTCACCCACCGAGTGTCGATTGGTCTATAAAAACATGGTGCTAACATAACATACCTAGTATATTTCTAGGCATGAAAGGGGGCAATTTAACTGTAATTACTTGATGTCCTTAATCGTTAAACTAAAGACACTTTTACCTGGCAATAGCAGTTTTACCTAGCAAATACTGTTGCTGCTGCTACTACTACTACTACTACTACCTACTACTACTGCTACCACTACTACAACTACTAATACAACATCTAGTACTAGTAGTAGTAGTAGCAGTAGCAGTATTATTATTGTTATTATTGTTAGTAGTAGTAGTAGTAGTAGTAGTAGTAGTAGTAGTAGTAGTAGTAGTAGTAGTAGTAGTAGTAGTAGTAGTAGTAGTAGTAGTAGTAGTAGTAGTAGTAGTAGTAGTAGTAGTAATAGTAGTAATGGTAGTAGTAGCTGTTGTTGTAGCCAATCTGTCTGCCTGTTCATTTCCAATCACACTGGAGTGTCCTGGAGAAAAGATCCAGCGGATGTTGACAAACCGCGGCATATGAATTGATGCAAACCATTCTGCACAAAGCATGCTATTCTTCGCCTTTCAGCATGCTTTGTGAATCAGTTACAATCACATCATGCTTATACAGTTTGTTTTCCAACTAGCGGAAAGCTGCAGTAACCACCTTCACATCCATTCTCAGACTTGAGGTTATGGTTATGTTCTGCTTTTGCTTTGAATCCCCGGGCACTTATTTTGCCTCTTAACACAGGGGCATAGGTATAGATAATCACTATGTATAGATAATTGCTGATTTTCTACTTCTGTAGAGCCTGCAGGCCTCTCCCTACACCCACGTCCCAATGTTATAATAACAACACACAAGTCTGCATTTATATTCGGGACTTTGGCCCACTCCTTGCCTCTGCCAATCTTCTCAAGTCTGCATACTTCTCTGATAGTATCTTCTGCCTGAGCTATCCATGATCTTCCTCTTAGCAGCATGTGGCACTTGAATGTATCCAGGTAATGAAGCAGGAGGTGTTCTTTGTCCACAGCCACCTTGAGGTATGATCTTGCCTGCAACATCTTAAGTCTGTCTGCAATGGTTGGCAACGCCAGGATGTATCGCATACACACAGTTGGGGTGTCCCTTGTACATCCCAGAATCACCCTCATGGTTTCATTCTGTATGCGTTCTAGTTTTACTAGCTGACTCTTTGAGACAGTGAGAATTCTCAGTCCATACTCAACCACTGAAATTATCAAGTGCTGAAAAAGTGAGTTTAGCATTTTCTACTCCATTCCTCCCGCTGTCTTACTCGTCAGTGCAATGGGCCCCTTCTGACGGTTTGCATTCACCACTTCAACGTATTCCCTAAAGGACAGGCTTCTATCAAAAGTGATTCCCAATTACTTCAGTCTGCTTTCTCTATTCACATTTCTACCATTTATTGTGAGGACCAGGAGGGGGTGGGGTGTGGGGGTGGGGGTGGGGTCTCGATTAACATCTTATCTTAAAATTGTATTGTCCAGAGAGCAACACAAGATGCCTTTTCTGGGTTAATGACAGCTGTCATCTCCGTACACTACATCCATCACTTTGTCCATTGTTGCCAGCAGCTCCTGAGCTATTTAATTTATGTCTTTCCCCTGCCTTTATGCGACAACAGCATCTGTAATTGTTAGTATCCTTCCTATATAATTCTATAGATTATAATTCGACTATATAATTATATAGACTATAATTCCAATCTGACAGAACCGATGCCCTTTGAGAGTCATCTAAGAAACACACAAATAGAATATAGCCTGGCTGTGAACTAACATTAACTCAATATAAAATGACGCAAAGTAGTGCAGCTTTACATAACAGAAATACGACACATACAGGACGTTGCGGCGATTAGCCTTCATCAGCAAACAAACACATTCACAAAACACAACATATAGTCATGGAGATCTCCTGTGACTATATTAAAACGTGACGACAGGACGAGAAGAATAAAAAGGTGAAACAATGAAAGCAATGAAGAGAAAATGAAAATTTGTAAAAATGTTCATACTTACCTCAGAATTCCGAGCTGTGCATACACAGCTACATTAGTACAAAACACAAGGTTGTTTTCTTTACAAAAGAATAGAAGAAACCCTTACCCTCTGGTGGGATAAAATATAACCTTTGTTTCAGCAGTCAGTAATTGTTTTTCTTTCAATCTTGAAGCCAAAAGTTCTGAAGATTCCTTGACAGTTACATAAATTAGTTAGTTAGTTAGTCGAGGATTCAACTTCACGGCAACGGGCCGTCCCCATTATGCTCCATTCATGTGTCAGTGAATGTCACACAAAATGCTACCCACTGTTCAATGTGAAAAGAGGAACAGACAGGAGTCTGTCTTTACCTGTTGAGGGAGGTGTAGTTGGCACTGTGGTCGACTCTGTGGTTGGCGCTGTGGTTGGCGCTGTAGTTGATAATGTAGTCGGCCCAGTGGTTGGCACCGAGTGTCTAGTTGGTCATGCGTCGAAGTACACTTGTTCCTGTAGCTATGCACTGTCGCCATTTGAAGGTGACAGGTTCGAATCCCGGTCGGTAACTATAGCTTTCAAATTTATGTTGTCTAGTGCGTCCTCTAGTCTCTACTTCCTTCTTCTCCTTCTGAGAGCGCCAAAAAATACTATGTGTGTTTATTTATGTAACTGTCTCAGTGGCCTCAACGGGTTCCCTAATTGATTTCCTATGAAGATTCCTCGGAGAGATATAGATCTCGGATTAGATCATTAAGTTCATGCTGGTTGAAGCTTTGAGCAGCTTGAAAATCATCTCCAAAATAACTATCATTGTCACTTGTCGTTAAACATGCCATTGCTGTTTCATCTTCTAGCAGTTAATCCGAAATCTGACTGAAAGTTGGAATTGGTATGTCATCTCCGTGTGGAACAGATCGTCTAGCACAGTGGTTCTCAACCGGTACGGGCGGGGGGGGGGGGGGATTGTTGGGGGATTTTAGGGTTTCCAAGAGGGAATTAAGATTATTTCAAAATCACATTAATACAAGAAAGATTATTTCAAAATCGCATTAATACAAGATTACTTGAAATTATTTTTCCCTCCATACTTTACGGTTCTGTACTGCTCGCAATTCTGAAATTCGTGTTTTAGCGTAAGTAAACCCGCAAATCACGTTTTATGAACACGTCTAGACTTGTTCTAGTATGTGTTATTAAATTTAGCTTCCATTTTTACCTATACTATGTATGGGGGGGATTCATAAGGAGGAAATATGAAAGGGGGAGGGTTGGCATTCTGAACATATAGTGAAGGGGTGCATGGGCGAAAACAGTTTCAGAACCACTAGTCTAGAAGAATCTAAATCTGGATATTTAATTAATTTTTTTTTGGAGTTTTCCCCCCATTAATTCCCGTAGTAGTGACAACAAAGAAATAACCGTCATCATGGTGGTTCTTGGGCTCTCTCCAAACCATTAAAATTCCAAATTTTGTAAGGGACAAGATAGAAATAGTTTTATTCAGAGCCTTATATAGAAAACTTCTATAATAATATCAATAAAATACACAAATGTCTGTTTCTCAAAACCTAGAGCCTCTACAGACATGTAAATGTGATATTTAGATTTAGCAGGCCGCATTTATGCAAAGTCAGGTGTAAAATGTTTGGCACCCAAAACACATTGAAACACACGCACACACACACAAACACAAACTCTCTCTATCTATCCCTCTCGCTGTGCGTGTGTGTGTGTGTGTGTGCTTGCGTGCGTGCGTGCGTGTGTGTGTGTGCGTGCGTGCGTGCGTGCGTGCGTGCGTGCGGGCGGGCGTGTGTGTGTGTGTGTGTGTGTGTGTGTGTGTGTGTGTGTGTGTGTGCAATCTATTTCAAAAGTGTTCCCATTTCGCTCTTTCGGACTGCTGCACAGCGATTGAATTCCTCCACCTTATCCTTGTTTTCTTTACAAGCTTTCTCAATTTCCTCTTGTGAGCCACACTTTCTGTAACTGTTTAACTGCCCGCTTTCTTTGATTTCAATGTATAAGTAGCAGCAAACCACTACAACAACAACAACAGCAGCAACAGCAACTACTTCAACTACTACAACTACTACAACTACTACTACTACTACTACTACTACTACTACTACTACTACTACTACTACTACTACTACTACTACTACTACTACTACTACTACTACTACTACTGCTGCTGCTGCTGCTGCTGCTGCTACTACTACTACTATTACATCAACAATGACAATAACAATGGCTACTAATACTACTTCCACAACAACAATTACTAGTATTGCTGCTAATATTTCGACAAAAACTACTACTAACAACTACTACTATTACTACTACAACCAATACTAATACTAATACTAAACCAACGGACACCAAAACAATTACTACTGATACTGTCAATAAAATAGTTAAACCTGTTGCTGCTGCTGCTGCTGCTGTTGCTGCTGCTGCTGCTGCTGCTGCTACTACTACTACTACTACTACTACTACTACTACTACTACTACTACTACTACTACTACTACTACTACTACTACTACTATCTGTCAGGTCTTAGTCAGATATGACTGAGCTACCGTATGACAGTAGACGGTACTACCTGCTTTCTGTCAGTGCCGAATGTTGGGCGGCGCTTACCAAACCCGACACCCCACATTGTGCCAACGGCTTCGGGCGGAAGAGCGCAATTGGGAGGGTACTAGCCTTATCCTGGTGCGAGGAATTGCAAACCCAAAGACAAAATAAGTCATGGCAGGGCAGACCAGGCCCTAAGCCTTGGTTGGCAGCTGGTCTAGGATCGAAGCTCCGACAGGCGGACAGTTAGAGCATTGCTTTGCTGATCCGGCAGCTTCTGCAGCTTGTCTTGTTCCAGATTATAGGTGTCAACTTTCCTCTGGAGTGAACTAGGCAGGCCGAGAGAGGGATCATGCTGCATGGGCAACACATGGTTTCTTTATTTTAGCCCAGGCTTTGTGCTATGGAGAGGCAATAATTCCATCCCTGGTCTTAACCGGTCTCGGAATCAAAGCGAGAGGCAACTGTTACGGGTTATAAGTCTTTGTCAGTTGGTGTAGACATGGGGCGCCACGCGTTGCCTCTGACGGTGGGAGACACCTACAGGTGTCACTGATCAGCTACCGCCCGCCTCAAGCTGGGCAGCCCCCAGCCAATTGGGCGCTGATCCGCCACAGCCTGCCTGCTTCAATGGGTGCTTGGGGCTAGGACAAAATCTGAATCGCAGGCTGTAAAACCAATGCACCAGGTACTAATAAAAAGAATAGAAACCTCAAGCTACGGCTTGCAACCTGGAACGTGAGAACCATGTGTCCAGGATTTTCCACTGACTTGACAAATATTGACGATGTGAGAAAAACGGCTGTGATTGATGCTGAACTCAATCTTCTTAACACTGATATTGCTGGCCTGCAGGAGACTCGCCTCGCTGAGGAAGGGTCACTCAGGGAAAACAATTACACCTTTTTTTTGGAAGGGAAGAGGGCAGGCAGAGAAAAAAGGCAACATGGTGTGGGCTTTGCAGTGAAGAATTCGCTACTGGGAATGATTGATATCCCAGCTGGAGGTAATGAAAGATTATCATCACTGCGCTTGGCAACCTCTTGTGGATTTGCCACCATTCTCACTGCATATGCACCGACACTCGCTTCCTCTGATGATGTGAAGGATACGTTCTATGAGCAGCTAGACTCTGCGATCAAGGCAGTTCCAAAATCCGACTACATTTATATGCTCGGTGATTTCAATGCTCGTGTGGGCAAGGACTCGAGTTCATGGCCAGTGTGCCTTGGAAAATACAACATCGGTCGCATGAATGATAATGGGCAAAGGCTGCTGGAGCATTGCACTAGAAATGACCTATGTATTACACACTCCTTTTTTAAAACAAAAGAGATGCATAAGGTCACATGGAAACATCCAAGATCCAGCCATTGGCATCAGCTGGACTTCATTATCACACGGAGACAACATCTGAACCATATATCATTAACTCGAATTACCACAGTGCTTGACTGTGATACAGATCATTCTTTGGTTGTTGCAAGGGTTAGACTGAGATCAAAGAGAATCTACACAGCTAAACACAAGTCTAGCCCCAGGATTAATATTACTATCACTCACGATCCTGGAAAATGCTTTGAATTTCAACAGCAACTTGAAGACGCTTACAATGATACATCAGAAAATTGTATAGTAAATGATAAATGGAGTAAACTTAAGGAAACTATTTATAAAACAGCGGTAGGGGTTTACGGCACTGTGGATCATAAGAGGCAAACAGCCAGATACTGCAGCCCTTGATTGATAAAAAGAAGATATCTCTCTTAAGAAACAAGGAAAGACCAAAGCGTAACACTCTGAGTGAGCTGAAGCAAGCGAGGAAGGATGTACAAAAGGCTGCCAGGCAGTGTGCGAATGACTATTGGATCAAGTTATGTGAGTCCATTCAAATCGCAAGTGATAAGGGAAACATCAGAAGCATGTATGAAGGGATAAAGAAAGCCTGTGGTTCAATGATCAAAAGAAGTGCACCGCTGAAAACCTTGACTGGAGAAATCATCACTGATAAGAAACAGCAGATGGATAGATGGGACGAGCACTATTTAGAGCTTTACTCAAGTGAGACCAAGCTAGTGGATGATGCCCTCAACGCTATAGAGGCCCTGCCAACTCTTGACCACCTGGACACACTTCCCACTATAACAGAAGTTAAGTGTGCTATAAATGAGCGTGCATCTGGCAAGGCTCCAGGTAAGGATGGGATTCCAATAGAGGTGATCAGGAGTGGGCAAGACACACTCGCTCTACAGATCCACCACCTAATAGAGCTATGCTGGCGAGAAGGACAAGTCCCACAGGATTTCAAAGATTCAAACATCATAACGCTGTACAAGAACAAGGGAGATCGGAGCGACTGTAACAACTATAGGGGTATCTCACTTCTGTGTATTGTTGGGAAAGTATTTGCCAGAATTGTCCTGCACAGACTTCAAGTCCTGGGAGATCAAGTCTACCCCGAATCACAGTGCGGCTTCCGTCAGAACCGGACTACCATTGATATGATATTCTCATTGCGACAGATGCAGGAAAAATGCCGGGAACAAAATCAGCCACTGTTTATTGCCTTCATCGACCTCACAAAGGCATTCGATTTGGTCAGTCGTGAGGGTCTGTTCAAAGCACTAAAGAAGATTGGCTGCCCACCAACTCTTCTGTCCATTGTGGAATCGTTCCACACAGGCATGAAGGGTATAATGAAGTTTGATGGCTCAACTTCAGAAGAGTTTCTTCTTCTTCTTCTTCTTTGCGTTCATCCGGAGTGATTTTTTCAGATGTGATTGCGGTGTGTCTGGTTAGGCACCCTCGGGTCGAAACCCTCAGGCCAACACATCCGACTTTTAGCGTGCATTTTTGACCAGGTTAGCAATCCTGGGAGACTCTCACTTTTGTGGTACCGTCCACATCTCAGCTGGTCTAGTTGGAACAGTCGAAGACTACACGGTCATCCCTCAAGTGAAGGCAGGGACAGTCCATAGCATTTTCCGCCATCCTGGGTGGCTTCCATAATTGCAGAGCCGGCACATAACGCTCTGGTGCTGGGTTTACCGAGGGAATCGTCACGTCCTGCTCATGGCTGTTTTAATTCCTCACTTCAATATATTGGGCATTTCGCTCGCCCTGGGCCGTTCCTGCACAAACCAGTCAGCTCTGCGGTTGGTTTCCACTAAGCGAGTTTTCGGACATGTGCTTGTCCCTGTACCCATCAGAGCTGTTCCAGGCACGGCGGACATTCGGAAAACTACCTAGTCAGAGCTGTTCCGAACAAGAGCGGCATTCGGAAACTAGGTAGTCAGAGCTGTTCCTAGCACGGGAGACATTCGGACGAGACATTTCACTCGGACGTAAATGCGTAGTGTCAATTTTTAGTTTGCCACCCGTAGGACGACACTTCCGACTTCCGGCGGGCATTTTTTAGTGAGGTTAGCCTTCCTCTGGTTTCGAGACACGTTAGACTGTTGTAATGTCACCCACATCTCAGCTGGTCAAGATAGAACGATCAACGATATCGTGGTCTGCCCTCAAGGGAAGGCAGGGGCAGACCATGGGCATTATCTCGCTATCCAAGGAGGCTTCCATAATTGCAGAGCCGGCACATATTGCTCTGAGACTGGGCTCACCCAAGGAGTTTCCACGTCCTGCTCATGGCTGCTTTAGTTCCTCACTTCCATGTGTTGGGCATCCCACTTGCCACTGATCGCTCAATCACACACCAGGAGCGGTCAGACTGCGAGTGACATCCACTCGGTAAGCTTTTGCTTTTGACTTCAGACCACGCTATAGGTTCGCTCGCCGTGCGTTCCATTTCGCGTTGATGAGACATTCTTCCACTTTTGTCTACACTCTCTATGAGTTAGATACAGACAGTTTCCGTAACCCTTCGACTGGGGCACTTTTCTGACTTTTTTGTACTCGCTCACGAGGTAGGCTACATGTGCTGCCGGCTCAGCACCTTACCTTCGTGCAGCAGTGAACGGGAAACGGCCAGGCCCCTTCATCCGGGAAACTCTCATATCCCCCAGCTGGGAGCCTTCGAACATGTATCAGACCTGAGCATGTAGCTTGCTCAGTATCATGTTTCTATTTTTCGGTAGACGGGTATCAGCCTGGCTCTAAGATCCGAGGGTTTGTGGCTTAGAGGCGTTCAGCCACAGCCCTCGACAGGGAGCCTTAAGAGTTTTGTCCGGACCAAGAAATTCTGCCTTTGTGCACCTCATTTAAATTTTGACTGCTATCCTCAGTCTATGCCTGCAGAGCAGCAGGTTGTGTCTCTCTTAGTCTGGTCCCTATCCCATAAGCTGTCCGATATGTAATTTTCCACCCATCGGCAAGCAAATGGGGTCTATGGGACACGCAAGCTCCCCCACCACGTCAAGGACCTACATTGTTCTATCGACTAGAGGCTGTGCACCTCGGAGACCTGCTGCGGATATGGGTACGGCCTGGCACGAAATTCACACCGTCTCCGTGGGGTTTTCAAGGGCCGACGGGAGCGCACCGGACACCGCAAGAGCCGCGGTGCTTTACGGAGAGTTTGAAATCAAGAGTTGAGTAAAGCAAGGTTGTGTACTATCCCCCACCCTCTTTGGGATATACTTTTCACTTCTACTGAAATATGCCTTTCGTGATCAGGATGACGGTATATACATTCACTCACGCTCAGATGGTGGCCTCTATAATGCTCAGAGATTGAAGGCCAAGACCAAAATTAGCAGGGTACTAATCAGAGAGTTGCTTTTTGCGGATGATGCTGCGATTACGACCCACTCTGAGGAAGAATTACAACATCTACTATCTGCATTCTCCAATGCTTGTTCTGAATTTGGTTTAACAATTAACAAAAAGAAGACGCAGATTATGTCACAAGGTGCACATGATGTACCATCAATCTTTATTGACGACGCCGAACTGGAGATAGTAGACCATTTTACATATCTAGGATCAGAGGTAAATAGCAAATTATCCCTCGATCAGGAAATCAACATCAGGATTGGCAAGGCAGCAACAACAATGAACATGTTAGCAAAAAGAGTCTGGGAGAACAGGAATCTTACTGCCAAAAGAAAAGTCAAAAGTCCTCGTCTACTAAGCCTGTATCCTTAGTACTCTTCTTTATGGCAGTGAAACCTGGACAACTTACTCACGCCAAGAGAAACGTTTAAACAGCTTTCATATGCGGTGTCTGCGAAGAATATTTGGTATTAAGTGGCAAGACAGAATCACAAATACTGTAGTATTGGAAAGATCAGGTTGTGTCATGTCATGCTCAGTCTTCGTAGACGTAGATGGATAGGACACGTTAGGAGGATGGATGATGGTAGAATACCAAAGGACATCTTTTTTGGTGAATTACAGACGGGTAGGAGATCTCAGGGTCGGCCTCTACTACGATACAAAGATGTGTGTAAGCGGGACATGATTGATACAGGCATTGATAATGCACATTGGGGGAAAGTCGCCCCTGAACGTGTTGCATGGAGGGCAACTATCAGAAATGGAATAAAGACAAAGGAGAAAATGATTGCAGATAAAGCAAACACAGAGCGTGAGAGACGTAAGATGGTGCAAAATGGTGGAAGTGACCATGTTTTCACATGCACCTACTGTGGGCAAACATTTGCAGCAAGAATTGGCCTTACCAGCCACACTCGCCACCGCCATGGATCGTAGTTATTAAGCCTTTTTGAAGCACAATGTACCAAACTATCGTCTGTCAAGACGGAAAGGTGCCAATGACTACTACTACTACTACTACTACTACTACTACTACTTCTACTACTACTACTACTACTACTACTACTACTACTACTACTACTACTACTACTACTACTACTACTACTACTACTACTACTACTACTAATACTACTACTACTACTATCACTAGAGTACTACGACTCCTACTATTGCTGCTGCTGCTGCTGCTGCTACTACTACCACTACTACTACTACTACTACTACTACTACTACTACTACTACTACTTCTACTACTACTACTACTACTACTACTACTACTACTACTACTGCTGCTGCTGCTGCTGCTGCTGCTGCTACTACTACTACTGCTACTACTACTACTACTACTACTACTACTACTACTACTACTACTACTACTACTACTACTTATCTTCTTCTTCTTCTTCTTCTTCTTCTTCTTCTTCTTCTTCTTCTTCTTCTTCTTCTTCTTCTTCTTCTATAACTACTACTATTATAATTACTATAGTTCCTTTAACTGCAGCAGATACTACTCATTATCGTCATGTACCATGCCATTAAGCGTGGGCGGTCATGTTTTTGCCATTTCACACGATCACCAGAGTTGTGGATCAGATCCGTATTCTTGTCTCCGCCATACCACGTGACCACGTGATTTACTTCTCTGCCTTCCGCTTGTTCTTTCCCCTCAATCTTGCCAGCTGTCACCAAGTTCTCCAATTTATCTCTTCTCATAAGTGTCAAAAACTTTGTGACTGTCCACGTCTAATTACTCTAATGAGTTTACGGTTTTCATTTGTTTCTTGTAGGACTTAGTCATTGGTTTTTGTGTCTGTCCATGGTATTCTTGCATTTTCCTCAGAAACTACATTTCCACAGCTATCAGATGTTTTTCAGTCTTTCTGACATTTTCAAAGATTATGAAAATGCAACGAATACCATGGACAGACAGAAAAACCAATGAACAAGTCCTACAAGAAACAAATAAAGATCGTAAACTGATTAGAGACATTAGACGTCGACAGTCAAACCTTTTTGGGCATGTTATAAGAAGAAATGATTTGGAGAACTTGGTGACAACTGGTAAGATCGAAGGCAGGAGACCAAAGGGAAGACCGAGAATTAAATACCTGGATGGCTTGGCCATGTGGCAAGGTCGAGACAGAAACACGGAGGTGATCCATCACTCTGGTGATCGAGTGAGATGGCAAAACATGACCGCCCACGCTTATCGTCATGGCACATGATGGAATGGATAGTAATTTAAAAAAAAAAAAAAAAAAAACTACTGTTGCTTCTGTTACCACAACTGCTTCTGTTGATGGTCCTTATACTAATAAAACAACAATTAGTGATATTGATGGTCGTTTTTCTAATAAAACAACAACTACTACTATCGATGTCATTTTTACTTTAGAAAACAACTACTGCTCCTCTTGGTGCAACAACAAACACATGCTACTACTAATGTAATGTTTTTTAAATCCTTTACAGGACATCGCTGTCAACATCAGCATCTTTCAGCTGATTGTTGATTTCTTGGCAAGATTACGCTCAGTAGTTTTCCATTGCTTTCTGAGCGGCCGGCTCACATGCCCCGTAGGTTACCGACGCGATTCGAACCACTGCTGAATATCACCGTCGTCACGTTACCTACAAGAGTATACGAGATTACGGAGAAAATTCGCTAACCTCTAAGCCAGGAAGCCGGCACTACTACTATTCCTCCTCAAAATAAAACGATCAGAACTAGCACTTTTGTTATAACTGTCCATGTTGTTATTCTTCTTGAAGTGTTTACGTCAGTGGTTATCACACTTTTAAATATCTTGGTGACACTCGCGGTATGAAAATGTACTCTTTACAATAGAATTATCAGAATAACACCTTTGTTGTAAATAGTACTACTAGAGATTCTTTAATATCCAGGTGTCCACTGCCATGTTTGCTGACCCCTGCCTCTTATTCCATTGCTAATCTTTCTAAACTGTGACTTTATGATGGCCATTGGCATGTTTTACTGTATACACACGGAAGTCATGGGTTGTGCTATTGTATTTGTGCACGGGTTTGAGATTCAGTTTATACCAATTGCAGCATAAAAAACAGTATTAGTTCCGACAATTTTATTTTAAAGAGTAAATTTTCATCCTGAGAGTGTGTCCTAGATATAAAAGTGTGGTAACCACTGACGTAAACAATTCAATAAGAATAACAACTTGGGCAGTTAGAACAAAAGTGCAAGTTCTGATAATTTTATTTTTTGAGGCGCATTATTAGTAGTATTTTATTTTGTAGCACCAGCATTGGCAGCGGTTGTTGCAGTAGCATGATGTGTAGTTGCATCAGGATTAGTAGAAGGTGTAGTAGTTTAATTAGTAGAAGTGACATCATAATAGTAGTTATTGTTGTTGTATTAGTAATACGACCATCAGTAGTATTACTATTTGCTTTATTAGTAACTGTTACGGTCTGCAAGGTGTGGAATGCGCCTGGCCCTGCAGCCAGCAGGGTTAGGATCGGCTAGCCTCTTCCAGGAGGGGTGAAGAGCGAAAATTAGTAGCCTTCCGATGACCCGCAGGCTACACAAGTCAACCCCCACCTCCGCGTGGTGCAGACCGGGCAACCATGACCGCCAGGTCATGGGCTAACGGGGCTATGACTCGCCATAGGGGATGGACTCCCTGTGGTCAGATTAGTGTCTTAAACCTGCGACTGGCCTAGCAAGCCGGCAGGGGATCTTCATACTGCTCGTAGAAAAACTAAGAAGTATAAACGGACTGATCCAAACGGATATCGACCCGACAATGTTAATGGACTACGAGATAGATCAGCGACTCAAAAAATAGGCACAATTCATTGGACAAATGGCACCAATACTAAAGAACAAACATGTATCAATAACTACTAAGAAAGCACTTTACAACACAATCTTCCTACCAACTCTATGCTACCAATGCCAAACCTGGACAATGACAGAAAAAGAGAAAAGAAAAATCACAACAACAGAAATGAGGTTCCTGGGAAGAATACTCAGCGTATCAAGAAAAGATAAGATCAGAAATGAAGAAATCAGGACTAAAGTGGGGGTTAAAGCAGCACTAGATTTTATTAGAAAGCAGCAAGTTAAATGGTTTGGCCATGCAAGTAGGTTACCAATCAACAACATACCACAACAAGCAATGATGTACAGAACAGATGGAAACAGAGGAAGAGGCCGACCACGTAAACGTTGGACGGAGGGAATAGCAGAGTCCATGGGAATATCGATATATAAAGCCCATAATCGGGCACTCTCACGAAGTTTATACTTCACCTCGACACCGCAAGATACAAGAGGAACATGATGAGATGATGAGATGACATGAGTAACAGTTACATCGACAGTAGTCGTAGTCATTATATTAGTACACAGGAGCATCAGTATAGTATGTCCGGAAATAAATGCCGTCATTCACGATCAATTATTTTGAAAACTGTCTGTTGCATCGTTATGAAATTTTTCCTGCCGTCTTACACGGAATATGTCTTTGATAGGTCCAAAAGCAACTTAAATCATCGAAAGCGGCGACATTTCTTTGATGTTTTGGGGAAAATGTTGTGAATTCACGCTAACAAACTAGTCTTACAGTAAACCACGTTATTTCTGGTAAGGACACAAGTACAAGGCGTAGCCAGATTCGTATGGGAGTGGGTGCAATAAAAATAATGTAACTTAAAAGTCGACATGGTCGACTTCATTGCACCGGGTTTTAATCCTATATGGCTCAGTCTCTTTCCGCAGGGCGGAAAGCGTCACACAAAGCACGAACTCCGTAGCTCCAGCGACGACCCTCGGGAGTCTCCGAAAAAATGCACTCGTGAAATGAAGGAATCGAACATACAATCTTCGGAGCCAGAGTCAGACGGCTTGACCACTTCACCACGGAGACTCCCGAGAGGGGTGCAATGTGTAATATTAGTAAAGACAGAGAATTTAATGAGGCATGGGGTAAATTGACAGGCAAGTAGAAGGAATATATTTCTTACCTTATTTTTCATTTCCTTCTTGTTTCTTCAGCTGCTGGTTAATAATTGTACACACGTATTCATGTTACTAGGATGCATTTAGCTTTTTATATTGAGTTCGTGAAAGCTTCCAAATAGCTGTGCGTTAATGTGCGTATGGAGTGACCAGAAATGATACCGCAATTTAGTCATCATGTGTCCATTTTTAAGGATCTGTTCAGCTGTCTGTGTAGCTTGTTCACACGTACACATGGGTTACAGACCCGCTTTGAGTCTTCGTGAAAGATTGTCTACTCTGCTGTTTACTGTTCAGAGACGGAACATGATTACCTGTTTTGCACTATGAAAATAGTTGTCAGTGTCTCTGTAGTGGGCTTTCTTCTTAACGACCAAGATGTTGGTCCTCTTTACATTGAAGTTTATAGATTGATTCGTATGCACGTGTGTTGTCCCCTAATTGGACAACGCGTTTGCTCTCACGCTTCTTGTTTTGTCACAATATGTCAGTTTCCACCGCAATATTACTCTTCTGTTGGTATTCAATGCGTTTAGTGCGTGTTTTTCTTTTTCAATACCAGTTGTTTGTCACCGCTGAGGGCTTGCGGAATTGAAAATTCATCACTGTGGAATACAAACTGTTGCCATTGACATTGTGCTGATGCTGTAATGTTTAGGACCTGGAATTCGTCTGAATAGTATGAGCAAAATATCCTAGTAAACGTGCACGCGGATAAAGGTCTGCGATCTGCTCTGACCTTAATCTGTGTCGGACGATTCCAGTAGGTTGATGACTGCTCTCGGTTGCATAAAATTCAATCCATCCTTTCTCCAATAGTCCTCTTCGTCTTTCAACACATGGTCCTCACATTTTCCCAGTAACTTTTATCAATATTTAATAGCACGGACTGGATTAGTATCTTGACGTCAGACAATTTGAATATAATATTGTCAGCTGCCGCCTGTCCTTTAATTTTAGCCCACACAAGTTCTATAGGGTTAAAATGAGACTGGTACGACGGAAGTCTCAAGCACCCATGACTATGCTCTTCTATCAACTTGTCGATTTGATATTTCTTGCGTTTTTGGCGTCTGCTTTACAAGGGACAACAATTCTAGCTAGAAATACCTTTCTGGAAACGGTATGTTTTCCATTCGGAACCATATCTTTATCGCTCCCTGTGTGCTCGATGCTGTAGGTATTTTGTCTTTTTGGGCAACAACATTGATATAATGCATTGTCCATAATTGGACACGACGGTCTATCTAGGGATGGAAACACAGTATTCTCGAGCCAATCTCTAAATACATTACCATTCATCTTATTATGATAATCCCTATTGTCTGTATGCTTTGATACGAACACGAGCCCATCATTCTGTTGTAAGCCATTATGCGTATTACCAACATGGGCCATGACCAAAAGCTGTCCTGTACTATTGGGCACATATCGCTTTATCTCTCCATCAACTGATTGCCATTACTTATCACTTGTGCTGGTGCGCATTGATCCACATTTCATCCAAATACACTATGGCATAATTTTCTTTGCGCATTTCCCTTATTTCACGAGGTATCTGCTTCTCATGGCTCCTAAATGCGGGTGCTCGCAAAGAATATTTCTGCCGCCCTTGTATTTTCTAAACGTGAAGATAATGTACTTATAATTTTCCACAAAGTTGTTTTGGATAGCTCTATGTTATTATTCTTTCTCAACCAAAACCTAAGTTTTCTTACAGCCACTGTTTCTTTGGCATCCAGCATTTTTATAATGCTGAATAATCCTGGATATAAATCCAAAAGTTTTATAATTTTAGGAGTCTCCGTGGCGAAGTGGTCACGCCTTTTGACTCGGGCTCCGACGGTTGTGGGTCGATTCCGGGCCGCATCCTTCGGTTCACGAGTTAAATTTTTCGGAGACTCCTGTGGGTCGTCGCTAGAGCTGCGGAGTTCGTGCTTTGTGCGTTGCTTTCCGCGCTGCGGAAAGAGACCGAGCCATATGGGATAGAACCAATGAAGTCGAACCTGCCGACTTTTAAGCGACTTTTTAAAGCATTTTTATAATAGCTAGTCTTATGACATCTTTGTCAAAGCTGTCTACAATAACCTTTCTACCTACCGTTTGGTTATTGCGTGGTGGTTTAATTCTAGATTCTTGCACCCATCGACGAAATGACCGTTTACTAAAACCCAATGCATGCACCGTTCTTTTTTCGGGATTTAACAGTTTGAAACAGTTTCCTTCTATCAGCTTTTTGTCAAAACAATTGTGTACAACTTCATAGCAATGCTTTGAAGTGTACACAATTTCACATTCAATCCCACTGAACAATATTCAAACATTCAGATGTTAGCGATAAGTGGTAAGATTTAAAAGAAAAATAATCAGGATTCTTGAAAGTACCCACATACTGACGACACCTTGAACTAGTCTGAACACTCCCATTTTAAACTGCGCGGGGATTCTTGTCATAAGGCCTTTCTCGTGAACCACGAGAAAATTAACCATTCAATGCTGATGTTTCCGTGTCAAAATGTAATACTTCTAAACAAGTGCCATTCATCTCAGACCCATAAATTATATACCGCATATAATCAAACTTTGAAATCTGCTGTACAATCTCCAGAACAAACATTTTTTGTTGGGTGGACATGATGATAATGTTATATGCTAAATCTCATAATTTTCCCTCAGTTGGTTACTGAGATATGGATTTGTATATGGAGGCGAACAAATGTGAACTCACTATAGTAGCAGTTGTAGTAGCAGTAGCACTACTTGTACTTGTTTTATTAGTAACAGGAGCAGCAATAGTAGTACTTGTAGCAGCAGGAGTAGTAGCTGTTGTTGCTGCAGGGGCAGCAGCAGTAATTTGCATGGTAGTAGCTGTTGTTCAGGATGGTGGTATATATATTCACTCACGCTCAGAGATTAAAGGCCAAGAACAAAATTAGGAGGGTACTGATGAGAGAGTTCCTTTTTGCAGATGACGCTGCAATTACGACCCACTCTGAGGAAGTATTACAACGTCTACTATCTGCATTCTCTAATGCTTTTTGTGAATGTGGTTTAACAATTGGCATAAATAAGACACAGATTATGTCACAAAGTGCTCATGGGGTACCATCAATCTTTATTGACGACGCCGAACTAGAGATAGGAGACCATTTTACATATCTAGGATCAGAGGTAAATAGCAAATTATCCCTAGAACAGGAAATCAACATCAGGATTGGTAAGGCAGCACCAACAATGAACAGGTTAACAAAAAGAGTCTGGGAGAACAGGAAGCTTACTACCAAACCAAAAGTCCTTGTCTATCAATCCTGTGTCCTTAGTACTCTTCTTTATAGCAGTGAAGCCTGGATAACTTACTCACACCAAGAGAAAGTTTAAACAGCTTTCATATGCGGTGTCTGCGAAGAATTCTTGGTATTAAGTGGCAAGACAAAACCACAAATACTGAAATATTGGAAAGATCAGGTTGAGTGATGGTTTATTCCATTTTCAGTCTTCGTAGACTTAGATGGCTAGGACACGTTAGAAGGATGGATGATGGTAGAATAACAAAAGACATTTTTTTTTGGTGGATTACAGATGGGTAGGAGATCTCAGGGTCGGCCTCTACTACGATACAAAGATGTGTGTAAGCGGGACATGATTGATACAGGCATTGATAATGCACATTGGGGGAAAGTCGCCCCTGAACGTGTTGCATGGAGGGCAAATATCAGAAATAGAATAAAGACAAAGGAGGAAAATTATTGCAGATAAATCCCACACCGAGCATGCGAGATGTAAGATGGTAAATGATGGTGGAAATGACCATGTGTTCACATTCATCCACTGTGGAGGAACATTTACAGGGCGATATAGCCTTATCAGTCACATTCGCTACCGCCATGGGTTGTAGTTATTATGCCTTTTTGAAGCACAATGTAACAAACTATCGTCTGTCAAGACAGCAAGGTGCCACTGATGATGAACTGTTGTTAGTGATAATAGTAATGGTGATAGTATTGATGAAAATGCAGGTCTCCCTGGCGAAGGGTTTAGCGACTTTCTCCGTAATCCCGTATATTCATGTGAGGAACACAGCTCCGCGAGATTCGGCAGTGGATAGCGTCGCGTTGGTTACTTACGGGGTATTTGAGCCGGTCGCTCAGAAAGCAATGGCAAACTATTGAGCGCAATCTTGCAAAGAACATCAATAGCACCTGAAAAATGATTGTGTTGACTGCAACGTCCTGAAAGGGATATGCAACTTTTAAAAAAAAATTGATGGAAATAGCAGTTGAAGAAATTATACCAGCAACAATAGCAGCAGTAATAGTAGTTATAATAAACATAGAATTAGTACTAATTGTTGTAGTAGCAGGATATGGCGTTAACCAGAATAGTAGCAGCATTAGCAATTGTATTAGTGAGTGGCACCTTGCAGTCTTGACAGACCAAAGTATGTGAGTTGGAATGTGGCAAAAATCCCATCACATTGCCTGGGCAGAGCTTCGGAGAAACATGTGGTGCCCAAACGACATGTTCCCTCTCCTGGCCTTGCCTTGTGTTTTCCAGAGGAATGGGTAACCAATACGTCTGGCACAAGGAAAGCTGCAGACGCTGGCAGCTCAGCGTCAAACCTCCGAGACCTCGCCACCACGAGCAGGTGGCGAGTGGTGGCCAGACACTGGAACCCGAGGGACCCGACTTAGAGGCGTTCAGCAAAGTCCCACAGGTGAGGGCCTCGTATGCGCCTGAACCGTAGGGCGCGTATATTTGTCAAAACAAGTGTCTGGACCTGAGTAAAGCGTGCACTATCGTCAGACTCTCCGCCTGACTTTTGCGGATCTAGCGACCACCGGGAATAGGCCCGCCGGAGATATCGCGGGAGATATTGCTCGTCTGTTGCGAGCATATCTCACATCCTTACACTGTGACTGAATAAGTAAAGAAACGATAAAAGTAGTGGTATTTCAATTGCGCTTACGCTCCCACCTATGCTACACACTTCATGTGTCTTCACAAAGTCGGGCTAGAGTCAAGTTCAACAGGGTCTTCTTTCCCCGCTGATTCTACAAAGCCCGTTCCCTTGGCTGTGGTTTCGCTAGATAGTAGATAGGGACATTGGGAATCTCGTTAATCCATTCATGTGCGTCACTGATTAGATGACGAGGCATTTGGCTACCTTAAGAGAGTCATAGTTACTCCCTCCATTTACCCGCGCTTGGTTGAATTTCTTCACTAGGTCTCCGGGGTGCACAGCCTCTAGTCGATAGAACAATGTAGGTAAGGGAAGTCGGCAAATTGGATCCGTAACTTCGGGAAAAGGATTGGCTCTGAGGGCTGGGTCAGTCGGGCCGGGGTACGAAGCGGGACTGGGATGGGCCCAGGCTGGGCGAGGCCGCCGCCGCTAGTCGGCGGGCCGGCCGAGCTCGGACCGTGGCTGCAACCTTCCCGCGGACCACCCCAGCTATGCAGCCGCGTCTCCCCGACGTCGTCCGCGTCGGCTGACATTCAAAGCCAACTTAGAAGTGGTACGGACCAGGGGAATCCGACTGTCTAATTAAAACAAAGCAATGAATGAATCACTGAAAAACGAGAAATAGGTTGAGAGCTTTACCAAAGCACAACTACAAAAAAAAAAAAAAAAAGACAATGGACGTTGCGGCCAAAGCCTTCTTCAGCACAGAACAAACAAACATAAATAGACTAACAAATACACGATCGACACTACATGAATGTACACATAACAACTTATCTGTGTCCTAGCTGGAACGGCTATCCATGGGTGGAAAGAACGGATGTTGTGGTTAACGGGGTCAACTGACTAAAGGTCAGTGCAGCCAGAAACTCGGTGATTGGTTTAAGTCAACCGATGAGGGAACCCGCGCTGGGGGGATCGGGGTGCGAGTATTCTCGTTAATTAAAACAAAGCATTGCGACGGCCGTCACCCGTTATTGACGCAATGTGATTTCTGCCCAGTGCTCTGAATCTCAACTGTATTAGTAGTAGTAGAAGTATTTATAATGTGTGAAATTAGCAGCAGTTGTTGTAAAAGAAGAAGAAATGGTAGTATTATTATTATTATAATTAGTAGTAGTAGTAGTAGTAGTAGTAGTAGTAGTAGTAGTAGTAGTAGTAGTAGTAGTAGTAGTAGTAGTAGTAGTAGTAGTAGTAGTAGTAGTAGTGGTAGTAGTAGTAGTAGTAGTGGTGGTGGTAGTGGTAGTAGTAGTAGTAGTAGTAGTAGTAGTAGTAGTAGTAGTAGTAGTAGTAGTAGGAGGAGTAGTAGTAGTTGTAGTAGTAGTAGTAGTAGTGGTGGTGGTGGTAGTAGTAGTAGTAGTAGTAGTAGTAGTGGTAGTGGTGGTGGTAGTAGTGGTAATAGTAGTAGTAGTAGTAGTAATAGTAGTAATAGTAGTAGTAGTAGTAGTAGTAGTAGTAGTAGTAGTAGTAGTAGTAGTAGTAGTAGTAGTAGTAGTAGTAGTAGTAATAGTAGTTGTTGTTGTTGTTGTAGAAATAGTAGTAGTAGTAGTAGTAGTAGTAGTAGTAGTAGTAGTAGTAGTAGTAGTAGTAGTAGTAGTAGTAGTTGTAGTAGCAGCAGCAGTGGTAGTAGTAGTCGTGGTAGTAGTACCAACGACTTTAGTCGGAGGAGGGCAATTGGGAGGATACAAACCTTACTCCAATGTGAGGAAATGCAACCTAAATACTAATTGTCTGTCATGGCAGGACAGACCATGTCCAAAGCCTTGGTCGGCGACCGGTCTGGGGTCGAAGCTCCGAGAAACAGAGTTAGAGTATTCAAAACAATGTTTTCCAGTAGTGAATTTGAAAAACTAAGACACAAACCATAGATTGTACGATTTATTGACTGGCATATTTCGCTGCATCTCGTCAGTATGTACCTGACGAGATGTAGCGAAATATGCCAAGCAATAAATCGTACAATCTATGGTTTGTGTCTTCGTTATTCAAGTTATAGTATTGCTTTGCTAATCCGGTATCTTCTGCAGCTTGTCTTGTTCCAGATGTATTGATGTTACCTTCCCCTGGAGTAAACCATGCTGCGTGGGCAACACATGGTCTCTACATTCAGCCCAGGCTTTGTGTAATAAAAAGGTATAACTCCATGTTACAAACTATCGTCTATTGAGACGGTAACGTACCAATCAGCTTGCCATTGTTTCTGAATGACCATCGCACGTACCATTGTGACAATGAAAGCAACGCGGTCTGCTTCCAAATTGGCTGCAGCTGATTTAAAACCCGGTATTTTGGGATTGTAAAACTGCATTCACTATCTCCTTGGCCATAGACACCCACAGTGGCAGCTGTAGTTACAGTGTTCAAAGAATTAGTAGCAGTTACTGTAATAGAAGACATCAAATCAAAGAGGGTATCATCAACACATGGCCATCACTAACATGCAACACCCAATCAGAACACACAACTCTGGGACGCAGAAGTGTTTCCAAGGCACCTGGGCAGGGTTATATACTGGCCAAGACCTATTGATGCGTCGAGCGGCTAATGGTCGTCGAGCGTCCTGGGCAACAGGTCCCTTCGGGGTCCTGGCTAAAGTCAGTAGGATCGCCGATTCCTCCGAAGTCGGAGAGTGTCTGTCCTGTACGGCGAGGAACCCCCAGTCTGCACACCAATAAGCCAGACATGGGACAACGGATACTCACGCAAACCTCAGGTACTGTATGACATCACACTGATGTTGGACAACAGGATGCCTTCATCCGACATACAGGACTTAGCGTTGGAGCTCAAGACAACGAACACAAGCAAGCAAGCAAGTAACACACAACTCTCATCAACACATGATCACCAAAATCTAGCAGACGGAAGCTAGATCATGACACAAAGACAAGGAATTCATATTTAATTAAATGTTCAAGTATTTATTTGTCAAAGCAGACATAGAAACCAACATAATGATTTCTACGATAGCCCTGTTTCACCTCTCGTATTCATTTCTATCAAGGTATTTATGTTGGTACTTCCACCATGTGGATCACTTATACACTTCTTTGTGAAGATTTTGAAACTGCGAAAAGAAGAAAAACAAAAGATAACAAATATACAATTAAAAATAAAAATAACATTCAATTCTGATTGCATGTCCATCCACAAGTGGAAACATGATGTGGTTAACCATTATTCAACCTAGCATTGTGTCTCGTAGAGGCAAGCCGTCATTTCAAAAGCAAATGTCGCAAAGTGACTGACAACAAAGCATAGTCGCAATGGTGCCATGTGTCATATATCATTCGACATCAGGGACTTTTGGAGTGCCTCCTCCAGTCAGACCCATTGGGCTTCCGGTGACAGTTGCCCAATATTTTGCACTCTGTTGTGGTCCTGTTCCTTCACATATCTCCTGGACCACTAGATCTCTGCATTCCCTGGCCATAGCCTTTGACCACCAGTAAATGCTATCTTGATGATCAAAGTTGTGCCTGTGTGACTGGGTGTGTCCCATCACTTTCTTTATTTTAAGCGATACCCTAGGCAGAATCGACTGCTGTCAACTCTCCACTTCCTTCGCGTTCTGAGCGAGCGCTGGGAGCCATGTACTGTTTCATTTGGAAACTTGTGTAGCACCCTTGCGAGTCTAGCTTTTCTGACTTAGTATTCCTATGTTATGGACATCAACAGAAGCACGAGCTTTGCCTTCTTGCTGTACAGCACCAAGTCACACAGACTTGGTCGCGCGTCTAGCCAACTTTCTGTGCTAATTGTCCTCTCTATCGCCTCCACCGTGTTCATGCTTATTTCATAAATGAGCAAAGATCATAAAAGTTTTAGAATCAGTATAAACTGGAGACACCAACTCTTGAGCGTTCAAATCAGTCAGCTCTAGATTCTAGCTGTCTAGCTGATAGCTCGCAGATCTTTCCAATGTTTTACATATATGTTACCGCCATTTTGCTCGTCACTATCGGCAGGCTTCTTGACATCTTGGGCTTGAGACTATCCTGCACCAGCCAATCAATTCGCCGAGTTTTAAGAGCTTGCTGCATGAATGGCTCTCCTCTGGTGTCAGGAGTACATTAACTGTTTGGGACAGAAGGGGGTTTGACAACAACTGTCTAGAACAGAAAGGAGTTTGGGGCCTTTTGCAACTGTCATGGGTAGAGTACGTTTGACAACAATTGTTTTGGGATAACAGGAGTAAATTTAATAATTACAACAGTGTGGGTTAATATTACAACTGCCTATGACTGAAAGTGTTAAAAAGCATGAGTACAAGTGGTATAGTAAAGACTGCGTATATTGAAACACTATTCACATCATAAAAATAAGCCATATGTTGTCATTAACCTTGTTGATCTGTGTTAATTTCTCTTGTGTAGCTAACAGCATTAGGATCAGTGATGAATTGCTTGCATACCGCTAGGCTAGGAACATATTCTCTTACAGACTCACAGCGTGCGAGGTTTGTGTTTATCAGCCGGCTTCATCATAGTGGAGACCTTGGTCGACTCTTCACGTGGCTAGACCAGTGTCTGCCCAAGAAGCGTCAGAAGGAAGCAGTCATCATTTTTGGGCCACATTATGAGAAGACAAACAACTTGAATTTGTTGTGACAACCGGAAAGATTTGTGGACAGAGAGATATGAAGACTGTGTGGAACGATTCTTAATAGTCTTGTATCCTGGCATGGAAGGAAGTCAATACACGAATTGATCCATGCGGTCGGAGATCGCAATTTGTGGAGAGGTATGATCGCCCACACCAGCCAGCAAAGCACTGGGTGATGATGCGACTTATCATCAACACAGCACACGGGGAGAACCCGTGTGTTATCTATCTCCAGCAGTAAATGTAGTTAAGTGTGGATACTACTTCTACATAACAAATCTCACAACACTGCCTAACTTACCTTCACACAGCAGCTTCGTCAGACGTTTCTCAATGTACTCTAGAGTATCATAGCTGGTAGCCTCCAATGCGTCATTGGGAGTACTGGTGATTTTCTTAAGCACAGACATGTCCAGTTCTGTACCTATGGCTACACCTAGGATTAAAACCCCACTATCCTTCAGTACTTGGGCCGATTCGAGTGCTGTGGATGAAAGAAAAGACGATAACTGACAGTCATATTATAGATATATGTTTTCTTCATCTTCTTGTTTTACTCCACCTTCTTCTCTTCTCCATCTTCTACTTCTCCTCCTCCTCCTATTACTAGTACTATTACTACTGCTACTATTACTACTACCACCACCACCACCACCACAACCACCACTACCACCACAACCACCCCCCCCCCCACCACCACCACCACCACCACCACCACTACTACTACTACCATGCTTCCTCAAAAATAGGACCTACTCCTAAAATAAGCCCTAGTTAAGATCGTCAGCTAGAATGAACTTATTAAAAGTGCACTAGCATTCAAGTACTTTGTTGATGGCATCGACTTTTCTAAATACCAAATCTCCAACATAATTGCCATAAATGAAACTGCAGTGTTTATAGGCCTATGATCTCAAACGACAACAGATCAGACGGAATTCGGATTTGGGGAGTCATGACATTGTTTCAGAAGACGATGACATGACTGTATTTAAATAAATGTAGAATTTTGCACATGAAAATAAACCCAAGTGAATTTTTACGCTCGGTGAAACACGGTGCTGCAACAAAAACAACAACAAAAACTACTACTACTACTACTACTACTACTACTACTACTACTACTACTACTACTACTACTACTACTACTACTACTACTATACTACTACTACTACTACTACTACTAATATTACTACGAGGGAGAGTCAATAAGTACGTCACACAGTTCTGTGGATGGGGGGGGGGGGGGAGTAAATGTAGTTGGTCTTTTCTACAGGTGTCATTATGTGACAGCAACATCGAACTTTATATTCCCTTTCGTCGGTGGCGCTAGGTATCACATGCGCATGCGCAGCGCATAAACAAAATGGCTACTGTACTTACGGAGTGTACATCCAACGAGCAACGTGCTGTTGTGCGTTTTTTTGTGGGCAAAAGGACTGCCTGCAAAGAACATTCATAAGGAAATGGTTCCTGTTTATTCTGACAAATGTTTATCCAGTAAAGCGGTGCATAGCTGGGTAGAAAAACTTTCTCAAGGACACTCTAAAATTGTTGATGAAATCCGGTCTGGTCGTCCTTTTGAGATTGCAACAGAAGCATCCGTACAGTGGGTGGAGAAGATGATTAATGGTGACAGGCGAGTAACGATAGACTGTAACATCTGCAATAGGGTGCTCACATGAATCAGCATACAGCATAATGCATGATCGATTGAAATTTAAGAAAGTGTGCTCAAGGTGGGTACCCAGACAATTGAACGAGGAACACAAAATAAACCGATTTGGTCTGTCCTTTCATAATCTTAAGAGAAAATTAACCAACTAAGGTGGGAAGTTCTGGAACATCCACCTTAAGCCCCGACATATCTCCCAGCGATTTCCACATTTTTGGTCCACTCAAAACCCACCTTGGCAGGAGACATTTCGCAAATGACGCCGAAGGTGAATCTGATGTAAAAGAGTTTAGAAAACAGAGCACGCAGTTCTGTGCAGCCGATTTGGGAGGACTGATAAAACAATGGGACAAGTGTATCAATGTTGGTGGAAATTATGTTGAGAAATTACGGGACAATGTATGTATAAAACTAAACTGGTTTCAAGTCGTTATCATATTTAATTATTTTTCTACAGCCATTTGTGACTTACATATTGACTTCCCTTCGTACTACTGCTGCTGCTACTACTACTACTACTACTACTACTACTACTACTACTACTACTACTAGTACTACTACTACTACTACTCTACTACTACTACTACTACTACTACTACTACTACTACTACTACTACTACTACTACTACTACTACTACTCTACTGCTACTACTACTACTACTTTTACTACTACTACTACTACTACTACTACTACTACTACTACTACTACTACTCTACTGCTGCTACTACTACTACTACTACTACTACTACTACTACTACTACTACTACTCTACTGCTACTACTACTACTACTACTACTACTACTACTACTACTACTACTGCTACTGCTACTACTACTACTACTACTACTACTGCTACTGCTACTACTACTACTACTACTACTACTACTACTACTACTACTACTACTCTACTGCTACTACTACTACTACTACTACTACTACTACTACTACTACTACTACTACTACTACTACTACTACTACTACTACTACTATTATCTCTTTTACTTCTTCTCCTCTCCATCATATTCATCACCCTCCCCGTGCTTCGTCTTCCTATAATCTTATATACAGACCTTCAACTGCTCCGTTTTACCAATATATATATATATATATACACACACACACACACACACACACATACACACACAGTTTTCACAGTGTCAATGACAACTGTAGCGTTCCACTGGCTGGAAGACAAATCACACACATGTCGTGATTCTAATGGACTCACAGAAAATTCTGCGAAAGATGAAGACGGGTATGCCTCGTGAGCGTGGCATGTTACAATTAAAAATTTAACGACAGGGAGCATCCATGGAAATTTCTCCCCATTGAGAAATTTGGTATGATGTATGTTGGTATGTTCGGAAACGATGAGGCGGACACATGGGCTGAATCTGCACCCCGAGAGGGTATTGGTGCACGATTAGAAAAATGTGGTCTGACCCCATTGGGTTCATGTGTGTGAAATAACAGCCATTGCCTGGAGATAATATAGTAGGAAGTTACTTGGGGGTGTGACCGATATTCGGACCTCCGAGGAAAGATCAGCGGACACATAATCAGATTGCAACTGGTATCATCTGTATTGGGACTCTTCGCTGATTGTTGAAGATGAGGACGGAACACATATGGAAATGACCCTAGTGTTGTGATGACAGTTATGTACTCAACTCAGCTATATGTATCTTCTGAGACAGCTGGTTATTGCTCACACTCCCAGAAGTGTTATGAAGTAAGACTGAAGTGGTTGCTATATCAACGGAGCTATTTATATCAGCAGTGGGCGTGTGCAGTGTTAGTGAATAGTCAGGGCCAATGTATATTTGCAAAGAAGATAAATAGGTCATGTACATGTATGACTAGGAAACGAGGTACATATAAAATTAAAAAACGATTTAGATGCAGTGTGTACAGTATATAATCATAAAGTGGAAAAAAACACACATCAATAAAAGTGGGCATTAAAACATACAGAAAGTAGGCGAAACATATATACACAAATTAGACAAAATACATACACACAAAGTGGACACAACATAGACATATAAGTGGGCACAAACATACACATGAAGTAGATAACACACTGAAACAAATCACAATACTTTTGGTCTCATTAGTAGGGTTGCCGTCAGTGAAGAGAACAACGATGTCAGGGGCCTCCCCTCTACCACATTGCTGGTACTGAACAACTGTTGCTTGGTAATGAGCTGGAAAGCTTCATTAGTGTGTGTGCTTGAATCCATGTATTCCACATTGCTTAGAGCCTGGACATAAAATTAAAGATATATTACATACAGCTGTCTCAAATTACAGAGGCTATCTGTTGTTAGTTTGTCCATCAAGAATGATGATGACCATTCATTTCATCCAGTGGGGTTAAAGGTGTGGAGCCGTGAGTTCTAAGATGGCTGATAAGGCCTATTTTGGCTCGAAATGTTCTTTGACAATGTGGGCAAAGAATGCTTGACGTCTCTGGAGGAGGATTTCCTGCAGTGGTTTTTCTGTCCTGCCTTTTCTTCACAGCTCTTGCAGTCCTGGTTGCCTCACATATGACAGCACCTTTGCGCAATGATGCACGCCACGAATTTCGGTCTCTGGCTGCAGCCTCCCAGGTGTCATGATGAATTCCAAAAGCATTCAGTGAAATTTTCAGAGTGTCTTTAAAACGTTTCCTCTGGCCACCTTGGGAGCGTTTACCACAACGCAGTTCGCTGTAAAAAATTCGTTTAGGGAGCCTGTGATCTGGCATGCGAGTCAAGTGACCAGCCCAGCGAATCTGATTCTTCATCAGTAGAGTGTGGATACTGGGCATGGATGCTCTTTCTAGGACTTCAGTGTCTGGAATCTTGTCTTGCCATTTAATCTTCAGTAGCTTCCTTAGGCAGACTGTGTGGAAGTGGTTTAATTTCCTAGCGTGTCGCTGATAAACAGTCCAGGTTTCACAAGCATATAGCAGTGTGGATAATACAACTGCTTTGTAGACTTTTAGCTTTGTTTGCAGGCTTATTCCAGTTCTGTCCCATACATTCTTGTACAGTCTGCCAAAGGCTGCACTGGCCTTGGAGATTCTTGCATTCACTTCGTCATCGATTGTGGCAGCTTGTGACACGGTGCTGCCAAGATAGGTGAATTTGTCCACAACACTTAGTCTATGATCATTCACTTTGATATTCGGCACAGTGTGATTATTCCCTGGAGCTGGCTGGTACATAACTACAGTCTTCTCCAAGTTGATATTGAGCCCAAAGTTGGCACAGGCATGTGAGAAAGCTGAAACATTATGTTGCATGTCCGCCTCTGAGTTGGCGTATAGAGCGCAATCATCAGCAAACAGGAGCTCTCTGACGGTGCCGCTGTTAATTTTGGTTTTAGCTTTCAGCCTTCTGAGATTGAATAACTTTCCATCCATACGGTAGTTGATGTCTATTCCAATGTCGTCGTTCTCGAAGGCATTCATCAACATGGCTGAAAACATGAGGCTGAACAGTGTTGGTGCCAGGACACATCCTTGCTTCACTCCATTGGTGACAGGAAAGGGTTCAGACAGTTCACCATTTTCCTGTACTCTTGCCTGCATGCCGTCATGAAATAGCCGCACTATTTGGACAAACTTTCGTGGACAGCCATATTTTGCCATAATCTTCCACAGTCCTTCTCTGCTGACTGTATCAAAAGCCTTGGTAAGGTCAATGAAAGTGGAGAACATTTCGCAGTTCTGTTCCTGACATTTCTCTTGCAGCTGCCTTGCAGCGAAAATCATGTCAACAGTTCCACGTTCTTTTCTGAAGCCACATTGACTCTCAGGAAGAAGACCTTGATCGAGATGGGCTGTGAGGCGATTGAGAAGAATTCTGGCGAGTATCTTCCCTGCAATTGAAAGCAAGGAGATGCCTCGGTGGTTGTCACAGGATTGGCGGTTTCCTTTACGTTTGTAAAGGTGGACTATTGACGCGTCCTTAAAATCTTGTGGCATGGTCTCGTTCATCCATATGTTTGTGAAGACTTGGTGAAGCTGCTCTGTTAGGACCGGCCCACCTGCCTTGTATATCTCTGCTGGGATGGAGTCAGGACCAGGTGCCTTGCCGCTGGAGAGTTGCTGGATGGCTTTGTTTACTTCCACTATGGTTGGCAGGTCATCAAGTGTCTCATTGGTGGGAACTTGAGGAAGGCAGTTGATGGTTTCATCATCGAAGAAGGAAGTTGCATTTAAGATTTTGCTGAAATGCTCTGCCCAGCGTTGAAGGATTTCTTTCTTATCGGTGACCAATGTTCCCCCATCTGCACTGAGGAGGGGAACTATGCCTGGTGATGAAGGACCATAGACCGCTTTCAGTGAGTCGTAGAAGTTTTTCATATCATGTCTGTCAGCAAAGCCCTGATTTCATCAGCTTTGCTGCTCAGCCAGGAGTCCCGCATGTGCCGAAGTTTCTGCTGCACTACTCTCTGAATGTTCTTGAAAGCATCTTTTTTATGTTGACTTTGGGTACATTCAAATGTGCCTTGAGGAGAAGATGTTTCTCAGGCCAGCAATTGGTTGATGTCTTCGGAATTTTCATCAAACCAGTCTTTATGCTTTCGGGGGGCTGGACCCAGGATTTCCATAGCAGTGTTGTAAATTATGTCCTTTAGGGCTCTCCATTCTGTTTCTGTATCCTGGCTTCTGCTGAGCAGGCATGTTGATTGAGGGGTCTTCAAGTGATAGATGTATCAATGACAACTAAGCATTTTCTAATGTTATACCGGGTTTCAAATGTTGCTGTATGTAGCCGAGGCGCGGTGTTGGGGAGCGCCCAACATTGCTTAAATATGTTCATTTTCGAGACAATGAGACGATGGTCTGTCCAACTTCGGCCCACACATGGATTTTGTCACTCGACGGCTTGTCTGCACTCCTCCTGAAATAACCAGTATGCTCTAGATGTGTATGCCACGTGTTTCGAGCGAGGGTGCATGTGCGCGTACACATCTACACTCGAGTGAGACCACAGCTGGTAGCAATCAAGGTGCTGAGACGGCAGGCAACCAGGCAGGAGTCGCACCGCTGTTACAATTTCCGACTCCATGCTTTCCAAATGAATGCCACTCCAAGCAGTGGTGTGGTGCCTACTCTGCTTGGAACCCCAAGGAGTGCAGTTTGTCTCCTTTGGGAAAGTGTTAATACACGTGGGGTCCTCCTAGAACTTGTTCTTGACATCATGGCGTTGGTCATAGTTGGAGCGTAGACACTCACAATGGATTGCGTGCTTCTTCCAGCAACAGAGCAAACTTCATGGTCATGACCTGTCGTTTATAGCCTTGGAAATCAGCTCAATGTTAGCCGATCAGAGGCCTACTTAATGGCGAAATCCCACACGGATTGGCGAAAAGGTCGCTTCCCTTCCCTCCAGAAAAATGTGTTCCCGGCACCTACTTCACAGGATTTGGACACTTCTTCTGCAAGTCGGTCTGCTCAAGGCTGCAATGCACTGTTGTACCTGTCCACTCTCTCCAATCAGTGTGTGGCGATTTCACAGCCACTCCAGAGCGGGGTCTATGTCACAGAGGGAGAGAGACGGAAGACTGGCAGGATTGAGAATAGATTCATGTTGATTAACAAGCCGTCGACCAACTTTCTACTCGAGATCATGGCACTCTACAAACTACACCTAACTGGCTTTCATTCACCAGACCTGGAGTGGTTAGAATTGTTGGGAAACAACTTGGTGGCAGTGACCATCGGCCAGTCTTTCCTAACTGTAGAAAATGAGCTTGTAAGTGAAAGCAGCACCCTCTCGAGTGGAACTACAAGAAAGCAGACTGGGCAATGTACAAGCATCGCACCAGCATACTGGTTAGAAACCTGAACACTGAGAAAGACATAAATAAAGCAGTTGAAGTTGGGAAATGCTACTACAGGCAGCGCGAGAAACAGTACCAAGAGGAGCCCGTAAACAATATAAACCCTACTGGAGTAGTGAACTGGAACCGTTGCATAATGATGTTGAAGTGTGTAGAAAGCAAGCAGAGGCCACACCCAGCGAAGACTTGGATTAAATCCAGCATGCAAAAGCCAAATTTCAAAGGGCCAAGCTGCAGGCTAGACGGAAAAGCTGGCAGGAGAAAACGGAGTCTCTGAACTTTGAAAGAGACACACGGAAATTGTGGAAGCTAATAAAACAGCTTAATGACGAGGGCACAGGAGAAACTCAAAAATGCATACATAAGATGGAAAAACTTAACAAGAAAGCAAGCAGCTGACATTTTGCGGACTGTTCGCACAAGATCATCATCATCAAGTGCCGTGCCGGCTGGCGTAGTCGTTCATGGCTCTCCATAGATCTCTGTTTGGTTTACCCTGGTTTACCTCTTGGTATTGACACTCTCAATCCATCCAGCATCACTCTGGTTCTACCTCTGCCTCTCTTCCCCTCGATCTTTCCAGTTGTTACGCTGTCCAATGCTTCTTCTCATACGAGACAGAGGCAGATGTCTTGGTGTCAGTCTTGTTTCATTGGGGGTTTCATCCTGTTAGACATGGAGTCATCCATTCCAAGGTCGCTACCAATGTCTGACACTTCGTACCCCTCTAATTCTATCTATGTAATATTACTACATATAGCAATAACTGGTTTTACATAGCATTTCAGCACTCTCTTTCTTACATTCAGTGATAGTGACTTATTGCATAAGATACTCTTCATTTTCTGAAAAGCGGCTTTTGCCTGCCCTATTCTACTCCTAATCTCTGTTGTACAACTTCCATCTGATGTTATAAATGCCCTTAGGTATCTAAAATTATCAACTTGGTTAAGGATTTTCCCTTCTATTTCTATGTCACATTTTGGTGTCACCATTTTCTTTGATATTACCATTGTTACTGTTTTCTTGATATTCAAGGAGAGTCCTTTCCTTGCACTCTCTGTTACTACAACGTCTAATAATTGTTGTAGGTCTGTTGAATTATCCGCCACCAATACTGTGTCATCTGCATAGCGTATATTATTTATATTATAACCTCCAACTAGTATTCCTGGCATCTCTTTGATCTCTCTCATTATTACTTCGCTATACAGGGAGAAAAGATCTGGTGACAAGACACACCCTTGTCGTACTCCTAGCTTTATCTGTTCGTAACTACCCTCTTTATTTCCCATTTTAATTGCTGCTACTTGGTTCCAGTAAATATTCTTTATTATTCTTAAATCTTTTCCATCAGTGTTGATATCTTCCAACATTTTAATCAGTTTCATCATGTTTTACTTTATCAAATGCCTTAGTATAATCTATGAAGCACAAATTATTTCTCTCTGTTTTCTCTATTGACCTTTCTATTAGTGTCCCCGTAATGTATAAATTGCATTGTTTGTGCCCTTCCTTCCACAAATCCATACTGTTTCTTCACTAATTTCCTTTTTATTTCTTTTTGATTTTCTCTTCTGATTCTGAGTAGAAGCTTAGTGATATGGTTATAAGGTTAATGTACGCACAGATAGCAATATCAAAATTAGTCCAGAGAAACAACAAGAGATTCGAGAGAAACGACAACATACAGGACAGAAGGAAATAGTACATGAGGTTTTGAGGCACCATCACAACAAGCGAACTGGAGCTAGCCATATCAAAACTGAAATGAGAAAGTCACCAGGAGCTGATGGTCTCTCCAATGAAATGATCAGGAACCTAGGAACAGAGGCCAAAACAAGCTTTTGCAGATCTTCAATAACACTGGACCTTAGGCAGTGTCCACAAGCCTGGAGAGAAGCAATCATGATTACCCCTCCTAAAAATCAGGGAAAGATGGTTCCATTGCCTCTAGCTACAGACCAATTAGCCTCACCAGCTGTCTCTGCAAATCACTGGAGCGCATCATCAATCACAGACTGCAGTGGTACATTGAAAGTAAAAACAATCCTTGTGCCACAGCAGGCTGGCTTTAGGCAGTGTACTCTACGGAAGATCAGACAACCTACCTCTCTCAAGAAATTGAGGATGCATTCCAAGAGAAGAAGCTGGTGCTTGGCGGCATGGATAGATCTGAAAGAAAGCCTTTGACAAAGTCTGGAAGGAAGGTCTGATGAATAAACTGAGAAACTGCAAAGTCAATGGAAGAATGTACAAATGGGTGAAAGCATACTTGCACAACAGAAGAGCCCGAGTACAGATAGACGGACTCAAGAGCAAGAAAGTACTACTGCGTCACGGTGTCCCCCAGGGCGGAGTCTTGTCCCCCACACTTTTTCTAATCTTCATCAATGATCTGTTGCTCACCTACCGCATGGAATTAAAGCGGCAATGTACGCCGATGACCTGGTTCTATGGAGCACAATGAATATGCATCAGTGGCCACCAGATTGCTACAAAGAGCTGTAGATACCATTTGCTGCATGGGCAAATAGATGGTGTGTCAGCATAAACACTGACAAGTGCAGCACCACCCTATTTACCCTCTCTCCAAAACAAAGGCAGGGATCATCCAGATAAATGGAACACCCCTAAGAGAAGATAAAGAACCAACATACCTTGGAGTAACATTTGATGGCAAGCTGACATGGAGAAAGCACATCAACAAAGCAGTAGCAAAAGCCAGAAGGAAAATATACATCCTGAGAAAGCTAAGTGGAACCATATGGGGAGCCAGTACGAAAATACTTAGCAAAGTTTACCAACAGAGCATACGACCACACCTGGAATATGGGTCAACTGCGTGGTGTTCAGCATCAAAAACCACACTACAAGAGCTGGAAAAGGTGCAAAATCAAGCACTTAGAGTCACCACAGGAGGGATGAGATCAACCCCTATAGTGGAAATGGAGAAGATGGGGAGGACACAGGCACTGAGTGAGCGCAGAGATACGAAAACGCTAATACAAGCAGAAAAGTTCCTCAGCTTGCCAGGCCACCCTATGAAGAACAGATTTGAAAACCTAGCTATGGGGCGGTTGAAAAGAAGTAGTTTTATCCACCAGGCCAAACGACTCTGCAGAGAAACCACTGATCTGCCCACAGTTGGTATCCCCCCTAACAACTATTCCAGAGCGAACTCCATGGAAAGATGAGCATAGACTATCGTTACAAATCCAGACAAAAGTGAGAGGAATATTTGACAAGGAAGAACAGAACAGTGTGCAGCGCAGAACAGCCACTCTCAGCTTCCTTGATGAAGAATACCCACAGGACCTCTGGATCCGAGTCTACACAGATGGGTCAGCACAAAATGCTGTTCGAAATGGAGGAAGCGGGAGTGTACATAGAATACCCAAATAATACTAGGGACACAGCCAGAGTACCGACAGGAAAGTACTGCCATAACTATGATGCCGAAATTGAGGCAATCAAGATAGCAACAGAGAAATTACTAAATAACAGCAATGGTACACAACCTGTGGTGCTACTAACAGATGCAAAATCAGTACTCGAGGCGCTCCTCTCTGGGAAATTGCCAGTACTAAGGACACTACTTTCTGAACTTAGCAGTCAGCATAAAGTCACCATACAGTGGATACCATCCCACTGTGGAGTACCCGGAAACGACAGAGCTGATCAATTGGCTAAGGAAGGAGCCAAAGAAGAACAGCCTGATGTGCCCGTTACATACCACCAAAAGAAAAGAATGATCAAATCAGTCAGAAAGCCACCAAAACCTGCTCAAGATGACTACCACGTTATGGACAGACCAGAACAAGTCATTATTCTGCGCCTCAGAACAGGACACAATAGATTACGCAACCACATGTATACAAAATTCAAGATTGGTGAAACAGCCATGTGCACATGTGGATTGGCGTCGCAGACAGCAGAGCACATACTCCAAGACTGCCCAAAATATAATCATATCTAGGCAAACCTTCTGGCCTAGAGAGACGACAGTGGAAGATAAACTCTATGGACCACTGTGTGAACTGAAAAAAAAACAGTTCAATTCATGCAAGAGACGACATTGCAGATATAGACATATTTCAAGCGAACGAAAGAAGAAGAAGAATACTGATACCCAGAACAGTTAAGACTGTGGTGTTAATATGAGGAATCTTTAGAACCGTGACTCTAGATCCAGTAAGATTTCTCCAATAACAGTGACAATAGGATTAGAATTTCCTGATTAATCCGTTAAATAACCGGAAGTTCATAGTGTGAATCAGACTCTCATTAGACGTGTTTGTCAGGGGTGTCCCAAGCATCCTGGTGGTTCCAGAGACAACGGAGGAAGTCTTCACGTGACGGAGGAGCATCACCTGGGTGAGGCTACTTGTAAGGGGATACATGGTGCTGGTGTGTCTTCAGCACAGGGATGAGAATGACTATACTCTTGAACACTGATCTGAGTCTATAGACGATTAGAATACACGTCACAACATTCTACACCTTATACACACATACACTTCTCCTACATATACTCTTTGCTTTAATAAATTTCTTGTTTTTATTTGTTGAAGCGAGAGTTGTCAAGTATGTTATGTTGGGGAAGAATGAGAGGGGGCATGATCCAGGGGTGAGTAAGAGTGAGAGGAAGGTGTCTTCAGATTGAGGGAGTGTGTGGACGGAGTCTGCTGGATATCTCCAGGAATAGAGATATTGAATTAAACAAATGTGGGTGTTGATTCCCCTCATTCCAGGGACGACACTAAAGTGGTAAAGAAGAACAAGTAACTAACACGACATTCATTCTTTACACACACGGACAGGGGGGTAATTTCCCCACCGGTTGAGAACCAGTGGTTTAGACTATTCATGTGGTTTTGTAATTCAGCTTCTGATTTTGCTTATTAGTGCTTGGTCGTCTGCAACAGTTCTCTAATGGTGTAATTTGCAGATGGTTCTTCTTCTGTGTTCTCGACATGCGGTGTTCTTGCCGTGTCTGTTTGGCTGGTTTCTTTACATATATTGTCTGTTCATGTCATGTTGTTTGTCCATCAAGAATGATGATGACCATTCATTTCATCCAGTGGGGTTGAAGGTGTGGAGCCGTGGGTTCTAAGATGGCTGATAAGGCCTATTTTGGCTCGAAATGTTCTTTGACAATGTGGACAAAGAATGCTTGACGTCTCTGGAGGAGGATTTCCTGCAGTGGTTTTTCTGTCCTGCCTTTTCTTCACAGCTCTTGCAGTCCTGGTTGCCTCACATATAACTGCACCTTTGCGCAATGATGCACGCCACGAATTTCGGTCTCTGGCTGCAGCCTCCCAGGTGTCATGATGAATTCCAAAAGCATTCAGTGAAATTTTCAGAGTGTCTTTAAAACGTTTCCTCTGGCCACCTTGGGAGCGTTTACCACAACGCAGTTCGCTGTAAAAAATTCGTTTAGGGAGCCTGTGATCTGGCATGCGAGTCAAGTGACCAGCCCAGCGAATCTGATTCTTCATCAGTAGAGTGTGGATACTGGGCTATGGATGCTCTTTCTAGGACTTCAGTGTCTGGAATCTTGTCTTGCCATTTAATCTTCAGTAGCTTCCTTAGGCAGACTGTGTGGAAGTGGTTTAATTTCCTAGCGTGTCGCTGATAAACAGTCCAGGTTTCACAAGCATATAGCAGTGTGGATAATACAACTGCTTTGTAGACTTTTAGCTTTGTTTGCAGGCTTATTCCAGTTCTGTCCCATACATTCTTGTACAGTCTGCCAAAGGCTGCACTGGCCTTGGAGATTCTTGCATTCACTTCGTCATCGATTGTGGCAGCTTGTGACACGGTGCTGCCAAGATAGGTGAATTTGTCCACAACACTTAGTCTATGATCATTCACTTTGATATTCGGCACAGTGTGATTATTCCCTGGAGCTGGCTGGTACATAACTACAGTCTTCTCCAAGTTGATATTGAGCCCAAAGTTGGCACAGGCATGTGAGAAAGCTGAAACATTATGTTGCATGTCCGCCTCTGAGTTGGCGTATAGAGCGCAATCATCAGCAAACAGGAGCTCTCTGACGGTGCCACTGTTAATTTTGGTTTTAGCTTTCAGCCTTCTGAGATTGAATAACTTTCCATCCATACGGTAGTTGATGTCTATTCCAATGTCGTCGTTCTCGAAGGCATTCATCAACATGGCTGAAAACATGAGGCTGAACAGTGTTGGTGCCAGGACACATCCTTGCTTCACTCCATTGGTGACAGGAAAGGGTTCAGACAGTTCACCATTTTCCTGTACTCTTGCCTGCATGCCGTCATGAAATAGCCGCACTATTTGGACAAACTTTCGTGGACAAGCCATATTTTGCCATAATCTTCCACAGTCCTTCTCTGCTGACTGTATCAAAAGCCTTGGTAAGGTCAATGAAAGTGGAGAACATTTCGCAGTTCTGTTCCTGACATTTCTCTTGCAGCTGCCTTGCAGCGAAAATCATGTCAACAGTTCCACGTTCTTTTCTGAAGCCACATTGACTCTCAGGAAGAAGACCTTGATCGAGATGGGCTGTGAGGCGATTGAGAAGAATTCTGGCGAGTATCTTCCCTGCAATTGAAAGCAAGGAGATGCCTCGGTGGTTGTCACAGGATTGGCGGTTTCCTTTACGTTTGTAAAGGTGGACTATTGACGCGTCCTTAAAATCTTGTGGCATGGTCTCGTTCATCCATATGTTTGTGAAGACTTGGTGAAGCTGCTCTGTTAGGACCGGCCCACCTGCCTTGTATATCTCTGCTGGGATGGAGTCAGGACCAGGTGCCTTGCCGCTGGAGAGTTGCTGGATGGCTTTGTTTATTTCCACTATGGTTGGCAGGTCATCAAGTGTCTCATTGGTGGGAACTTGAGGAAGGCAGTTGATGGTTTCATCATCGAAGAAGGAAGTTGCATTTAAGATTTTGCTGAAATGCTCTGCCCAGCGTTGGAGGATTTCTTTCTTATCGGTGACCAATGTTCCCCCGTCTGCACTGAGGAGGGGAACTATGCCTGGTGATGAAGGACCATAAACCGCTTTCAGTGAGTCGTAGAAGTTTTTCATATCGTGTCTGTCAGCAAAGCCCTGAATTTCATCAGCTTTGCTGCTCAGCCAGGAGTCCCGCATGTGCCGAAGTTTCTGCTGCACTACTCTCTGAATGTTCTTGAAAGCATCTTTTTTTTATGTTGACTTTGGGTCATTCAAATGTGCCTTGAGGAGAAGATGTTTCTCGGCCAGCAATTGGTTGATGTCTTCGGAATTTTCATCAAACCAGTCTTTATGCTTTCGGGGGGCTGGACCAGGATTTCCATAGCAGTGTTGTAAATCGTGTCCTTTAGGGCTCTCCATTCTGTTTCTGTATCCTGTTTTAGCTTCAGCATTGGGCTTGAGGCGGTCTTCCAGCATATTTTCAAACGACTGCTGCATTTTCTTGCTGTTTAGGCGGGTGACATTTAGCTTTGTTTGCATTTTTGCCCCTTGAGGACGCCGTGGTGGCCTGATGTGGATGTTCATTTTCGAGACAATGAGACGATGGTCTGTCCAACATTCGGCACCACACATGGATTTTGTCACTCGAACGTCTTGTCTGTCACTCCTCCTGACGATTACATAGTCAATGAGGTGCCAGTGTTTCGAGCGAGGGTGCATCCACGATGTCCTATTTCTCATGGGGAGACGGAAAATTGTGTTCGTAATCAGATCATGTTCGGCACATGTCTGAAGGAGGCGGAGTCCATTGGTGTTACAATTTCCGACTCCATGCTTTCCAATAATGCCACTCCAAGAGGTGGTGTCCGTGCCTACTCTGGCATTGAAATCCCCAAGGAGTATAAGTTTGTCTCCTTTGGGAACAGATGTTAATACATTGTGCAGGTCCTCATAGAACTTATTCTTGACATCATCTTCGTTGGTCATAGTTGGTGCGTAGACACTCACAATGGTTGCGTGCTTCCTTCCATTCAGCAGAGGCAACTTCATGGTCATGAGCCTGTCGTTTACAGCCTTTGGAAATCCAGCTAATTTGCCGACCAGGGCCGACTTAATGGCAAATCCCACACCGGATTGGCGTCTTTCCTCGCTTTTCCTTCCACTCCAGAAAAATGTGTAGCCGGCACCAATTTCACAGATTTGGCCTTCTTCTGCAAGTCGTGTCTCGCTCAAGGCTGCAATGTCGATGTTGTACCTGCCCAGCTCTCTCCCAATCAGTGCTGTTCGTCTCTCTGGACCTGACGCGCCGTCTCTGTCAAGTAGGGTGCGTACATTCCAAGTTCCAATTGTTAAGGGAATATGGTTTACTCTTTTAGCTTTGCTTGTTTTATCTTTCTTTGTATGTCGACCGCAGTTTAGGGTACCCACCAACCGCGGCTAGCTGGTTAGGTAGTGATGAAGCAGACAATGTTTAGGGCACCTTTTCTAGCCCCTTCCTCATGCCATGGAGGTGAGCAGTGTGTTCCTATAGAGGGCTGCTCAGTCGCTCAGGGGGCTGCCGAATCCCACTGCTGCTCCGGTCAGTAGAAGACGACCATATGGCCTGAGCCGCCTGTGTGCAGGTCTGCGACTACGGCTGCCAGCGTACCCACGCCTGCCGCTTTGCCGCTCGCCCATCGCCACAGGGCTTGAAGGTGATATGTGACGTTGGATGAAGAATGACTTGCGCGATGACTTGGATTAAAGTGAGGAAGAGTTGCGCAATTCGTCGACCTCACTCTCTCGCCTGAGTCCATCTGAGTCCAGTGGCAAGACAAGTCGAGACGATTGGAGACGAATACAGGTGCAGTGGATGACCAGGGCGCTCTACGTGCCTTGCCGTGCTCATTACGTTCCACAACGCTTTGCAGTTAAACGCCGTCTTGCCCGTTGAATCAGGAATGATTTCTTCCGCGCAGTCTGCCGAATCCTGTCTTCACATGCTGGGTAGGCATACCCTAGTTTACCTCTTGGTTTGACACCAAATCGGATACCCATGCCTGGTTTAGCCAGCCTCTCACAGCTGTTGCCCGGGGGGTGGCCGCTGTCGCATGCTGACAGCTACTAGGAGCCACAGGCACGAGCTGGGTGTCAGACTTGGACCAGTGGGGGATGGGTCCTGAAAGGACATGAGAGCCATCCTTACCAAAGGTGCTACCAATGCCTGACACCCCGTACCCCCCATAGAAACGGAACAACAATATCTAGAAACATCGAAACTTTGTAGGTGAACATCTGGTTGGGAAAGTGACTGCCAGTTCCATCAAGGATGAACTGTATTGTTCGTAGAGGACTTTTATGGTGACATTCCGGTAGTGGTTTTTTGCACAGTGCCTGATCGGGCCGTTGTTTGTCTAGACTCCTGTCTTTTCCACTTTTCACATAGGGTAGTGAGGGACATTTTATGTGATATTCACTGGCACAGGAATGGAGCATAATGGGGAAGGCCCTTTGCTGTGATGTTGGACCCGCGACTAATGACTAATGTTGAGAAATGAAGGGACAATGTATGTATAGGAGTTGGCTGGTTTCAAGTTGTCATGTTTAGTTATTTTTCTACAGCTATTTGTGACTTACTTATCGACTTCCCCTCTGTTAGCGGGATCTTGAAATAATCTTAATTTCGCACCCCCCCCCCTCCCTCTAGGAAACCCTAAAATTCCACCTGTGGGGGGGGGGTGAGGGGGTTTGGGGGGGGGGGTGTCACGAGTTAAATAAACTTGTCAGTCGATCGATGACAACCAGGCCTGACATTAGTTTGCAAACACAATTGACCCTTTGATGTGGAACTAACTGGGGGAAATACGTTGTTATAACTGTCTGCACCTGGTCGACATTTGTGTATGAGATCTAATTGAGTCACGTCGAGTTGTCTACACACGGTCGACAGTTTGTTGACAGGTTGTTGTTTGAGAGACGTGTACTGGCGACATCTGTCTACGAAGCGGGAGTTGGCCGTTGAAAGTGATAGACAGAATGCCTGCTAGAGGTCGGAAGGATTCTGTAATGGGGGAAAGGTCTCCGGCTAACAAACAGCCAGGATATTTGTTGGATGAGACAAAGAACTCCCCAGATGAAAAGGAAACTTGACAGCTAATTGACTCTGGTTAGTCTGGAAACAGGAGGACAAAGCCAGATTCTGGACTGATTGGCGTCTGGACTTTTTGGTGACGTCACTCAAGCACCCATATAAAACCCAGTGCGGTAAACAGGTGGAGGGAGTCAAGAAAAACATTCTGAAGTGTTAGGATTGGGGATTATTCCGAGTTGTGTTACATGAGAGAAACTAGGGGTGTCAATTTGTTGATAGTATTGGCGGACATAGATCCAGTCTGTGATCGCCTAGTTTCGATTAGCAACTGGAATAGGCATATGGTAGGCTATTAATTATATATAATCTTAGAGTATGATTATGAATAGAGTGCAGTACTGTGCAGTGATATAATGTATTATGATTAGTGATAGAATGTTCTATAAGTGCGGTGCTAGAAAGTATCATAGGAGCGTCGGCACTAGTATTCTATTGTGTGGCTTCCATTAGCTTGTGTTATATATCATTTTACTCGGGAAGTTGAGGACAATGTAGTGGAATAATAATTAGAGAGATTAAGGATGGTTGAGAGGGAGAAGAGGTATGTGTAATGGTAGGATCTTCCAGTAGGGCATCTGTTGGGTTTCTACCCGTTCCTTTATTCTTTCCTGGTGTTGCCATGTCTAAGATCATATGATTGAGTTATTTGGCCGTATGACAGAGATCTGATCTCTGTTATAGATCTGAGTGCTGTTATTGGCATACACTTACCTAATTCTGGCCAGGACGGAGTTGCCCTCACCATAGTATTCTCTATTCTACAGGGCATCTGCTGGGTTTCTACCCGTTCCTTTATTCTTTCCTGGTGTTGCCATGTCTCAGATCATATGATTGAGTTATTTGGCCGTATGACAGAGATCGGATCTCTGTTATAGATCTGAGTGCTGTTATTGGCCTACACTTACCTAATTTTGGCCAGGACGGAGGTGCCCTCACCATAGTATTCTCTATTCTACAGGTTCAATTTCCAGGTCCACGTATGTGTGCTGTGATTTTCAGCGGTGGGACTAACACAAATTTAGAAGATGATCGCTCAGAATCTGAAGACAGAGGTTGCCTAGAGGCCGCTACATAGGGCTTATACCCAAGTTGGTTTGCGGGAACCTGGCTTCTGCTGAGCAGGACATGTTGATGAGATTGAGGTTTAGTCAAGTGATAGATGTATCAATGAACAGTCAGAACATTGCATAATTTATACTGATACCGGGTTCCAAATGTTGCTGTATGTAGCCGAGGCGCGGTGTTGGGGTGAGCGCCCAACATTGCTTAAATACCTCAATGGCTCGTGAATACATAACCTATGCAGCAAAAGTCCAACTCCTGGCCTTCACGTGGCGGGCCCTGTTTAAACTAACAGGAGAAGGGGCGACGGCGAGTCTCTGGCGCCGGAAAATAACCAGTATGCTCTAGATGTGTATGCACGTACATGCATGCGCAGACAGGCGTGTGCGCGCGTACACATCTACACTCGAGTGAGACCACAGTCTGCTCTAGCAAAGAAAGGTGCTGAAGACGGAGGCAACCAGCCAAGAGGCGCACCACAGAAATCAGGATGCCACGCAATCACGCAAAATGGAATATGTCGACTACTGCTAATCGTTATGGTGCTCGCCCTGCTTTGGACCCCCAGGCAGGTGCAGTGCCGGGCCCTATGTCTCGAAAGGGTCCAACCCCAACTACTGGAGGTCCTTCTCAGATGTCCTGTGGAGCCAGGGGACATGAGAATAGGACGACTGGCCATACTAAACGAAGACTTAAAATAATGCACTGGAATGCGGAGGGAGTCAGCAACAAAAAAATAGAATTAGAAAAAATCTTGGACCAAGAAAAAGTAAGCATATGTTGCTTGCAAGAAACTCACCTCAATGAAAATATAGCCTTCAAAATCAGAGGCTACCAGTGTTACCGATCTGACCGAAAGGACAGGCGAAAAGGTGGGATACTGACCCTTGTAAGAAATAACATCATGGCTTCCCAAATCAAAGTCTACATGGAAGGGGCTGAGTATCAGACACTTAAACTTAAGACAGGTAATACAGATCTACATCTGATCAATTACTACTGTCCAAGTGACCGCCCACAGGCACTGGACACTCTACCACTAAAAGAAAAAATGATTGTGTGTGGCGATTTCAACAGCCACTCGCAGAGCTGGGGCTATGATCACATGGACCAGAGAGGAGAGAGACTGGAAGACTGGCAGGATGAGAATAGATTCATGTTGATTAACAAGCCGTCCGACCCACATACTTTCTACTCGAGATCATGGCACTCTACAACTACACCTGACCTGGCTTTTCATTCACCAGACCTGGAGTGGAACATTACACGAATTGTTGGGAAACAACTTGGTGGCAGTGACCATCGGCCAGTCTTTCTAACTGTAGAAAATGAGCTTGTAAGTGAAAGCAGCACCCTCTCGAGGTGGAACTACAAGAAAGCAGACTGGGCAATGTACAAGCATCGCACCAGCATACTGGTTAGAAACCTGAACACTGAGAAAGACATAAATAAAGCAGTTGAAGAGTTTGGGAAATGCATACTACAGGCAGCGCGAGAAACAGTACCAAGAGGAGCCCGTAAACAATATAAACCCTACTGGAGTAGTGAACTGGAACAGTTGCATAATGATGTTGAAGTGTGTAGAAAGCAAGCAGAGGCCACACCCAGCCAAGAGCACCACAATAAATTCCAGCATGCAAAAGCCAAATTTCAAAGGGCCAAGCTGCAGGCTAGACGGAAAAGCTGGCAGGAGAAAACGGAGTCTCTGAACTTTGAAAGAGACACAAGGAAATTGTGGAAGCTAATAAAACAGCTTAATGACGAGGGCACAGGGAGAAACTCAAAAATTGCACTACATAAAGATGGAAAAATCTTAACAAGAAAGCAAGCAGCTGACCATTTTGCGGACTCGTTCGCACAAGATAGCAATATCAAAATTAGTCCAGAGAAACAACAAGAGATTCGAGAGAAACGACAACATACAGGACAGAAGGAAATAGTACATGAGGTTCTGGAGGCACCCATCACAATCAGCGAACTGGAGCTAGCCATATCAAAACTGAAAATGAGAAAGTCACCAGGAGCTGATGGTATCTCCAATGAAATGATCAGGAACCTAGGAACAGAGGCCAAAACAAAGCTGTTGCAGATCTTCAATAACAGCTGGACCTTAGGCAGTGTTCCACAAGCCTGGAGAGAAGCAATCATGATACCCCTCCTAAAATCAGGGAAAGATGGTTCCATTGCCTCTAGCTACAGACCAATTAGCCTCACCAGCTGTCTCTGCAAAACACTGGAGCGCATCATCAATCACAGACTGCAGTGGTACATTGAAAGTGAAAACATCCTTGTGCCACAGCAGGCTGGCTTTAGGCAGTGCTACTCTACGGAAGATCAGACAACCTACCTCTCTCAAGAAATTGAGGATGCATTCCAAGAGAAGAAGCTGGTGCTTGCGGCATGGATAGATCTGAAGAAAGCCTTTGACAAAGTCTGGAAAGAAGGTCTGATGAAGAAACTGAGAAACTGCAAAGTCAATGGAAGAATGTACAAATGGGTGAAAGCATACTTGCACAACAGAAGAGCCCGAGTACAGATAGACGGACTCAAGAGCAAGAAAGTACTACTGCGTCACGGTGTCCCCCAGGGCGGAGTCTTGTCCCCCACACTTTTTCTAATCTTCATCAATGATCTTGTTGCTCACCTACCGCATGGAATTAAAGCGGCAATGTACGCCGATGACCTGGTTCTATGGAGCACAAATGAATATGCATCAGTGGCCACCAGATTGCTACAAAGAGCTGTAGATACATTTGCTGCATGGGCAAATAGATGGTGTGTCAGCATAAACACTGACAAGTGCAGCACCACCCTATTTACCCTCTCTCCAAAACAAAAGGCAGGGATCATCCAGATAAATGGAACACCCCTAAGAGAAGATAAAGAACCAACATACCTTGGAGTAACATTTGATGGCAAGCTGACATGGAGAAAGCACATCAACAAAGCAGTAGCAAAAGCCAGAAGGAAAATAGCCATCCTGAGAAAGCTAAGTGGAACCACATGGGGAGCCAGTACGAAAATACTTAGCAAAGTTTACCAACAGAGCATACGACCACACCTGGAATATGGGTCAACTGCGTGGTGTTCAGCATCAAATACCACACTACAAGAGCTGGACAAGGTGCAAAATCAAGCACTTAGAGTCACCACAGGAGGGATGAGATCAACCCCTATAGTGGAAATGGAGAAGATGGGGAGGACACAGGCACTGAGTGAGCGCAGAGATACGAAAACGCTAATACAAGCAGAAAAGTTCCTCAGCTTGCCAGGCCACCCTATGAAGAACAGATTTGAAAACCTAGCTATGGGGCGGTTGAAAAGAAGTAGTTTTATCCACCAGGCCAAACGACTCTGCAGAGAAACCACTGATCTGCCCACAGTTGGTATCCCCCTAACAACTATTCCAGAGCGAACTCCATGGAAAGATGAGCATAGACTATCGTTACAAATCCAGACAAAAGTGAGAGGAATATTTGACAAGGAAGAACAGAACAGTGTGCAGCGCAGAACAGCCACTCTCAGCTTCCTTGATGAAGAATACCCACAGGACCTCTGGATCCGAGTCTACACAGATGGGTCAGCACAAAATGCTGTTCGAAATGGAGGAGCGGGAGTGTACATAGAATACCCAAATAATACTAGGGACACAGCCAGAGTACCGACAGGAAAGTACTGCCATAACTATGATGCCGAAATTGAGGCAATCAAGATAGCAACAGAGAAATTACTAAATAACAGCAATGGTACACAACCTGTGGTGCTACTAACAGTACTCGAGGCGCTCCTCTCTGGGAAATTGCCAGTACTAAGGACACTACTTTCTGAACTTAGCAGTCAGCATAAAGTCACCATACAGTGGATACCATCCCACTGTGGAGTACCCGGAAACGACAGAGCTGATCAATTGGCTAAGGAAGGAGCCAAAGAAGAACAGCCTGATGTGCCCGTTACATACCACCAAAAGAAAAGAATGATCAAATCAGTCAGAAAGCCACCAAAACCTGCTCAAGATGACTACCACGTTATGGACAGACCAGAACAAGTCATTATTCTGCGCCTCAGAACAGGACACAATAGATTACGCAACCACATGTATACAAAATTCAAGATTGGTGAAACAGCCATGTGCACATGTGGATTGGCGTCGCAGACAGCAGAGCACATACTCCAAGACTGCCCAAAATATAACATATCTAGGCAAACCTTCTGGCCTAGAGAGACGACAGTGGAAGATAAACTCTATGGACCACTGTGTGAACTGGAAAAAAAAAACAGTTCAATTCATGCAAGAGACGACATTGCAGATATAGACATATTTCAAGCGAACGAAAGAAGAAGAAGAATACTGATACCCAGAACAGTTAGACTGTGGTGTTAATATGAGGAATCTTTAGAACCAGTGACTCTAGATCCAGTAAGATTTCTCCAATAACAGTGACAATAGGATTAGAATTTCCTGATTAACAATCCGTTAAATAACCGAGGAAGTTCATAGTGTGAATCAGACTCTCATTAGACAGTGTTTGTCAGGGGTGTCCAAGCATCCTGGTGGTTCCAGAGACAACGGAGGAAGTCTTCACGTGACAGGAGGAGCATCACCTGGGTGAGGCTACTTGTAGGGGATACATGGTGCTGGTGTGTCTTCAGCACAGGGATGAGAATGACTATACTCTTGAACACTGATCTGAGTCTATAGACGATTTAGAATACACGTCACACATTCTACACCTTATACACACATACACTTCTCCTACATATACTCTTTGCTTTAATAAATTTCTTGTTTTTATTTGTTGAAGCGAGAGTTGTCAAGTATGTTATGTTGGGGAAGAATGAGAGGGGGCATGATCCAGGGGTGAGTAAGAGTGAGAGGAAGGTGTCTTCAGATTGAGGGAGTGTGTGGACGGAGTCTGCTGGATATCTCCAGAATAGAGATATTGAATTAAAACAAATGTGGGTGTTGATTCCCCTCATTCCAGGGACGACACTAAAGTGGTAAAGAAGAACAAGTAACTAACACGACATTCATTCTTTACACACACGACAGGGGGGTAATTTCCCCACCGGTTGAGAACCAGTGGTTTAGACTATTCATGTGGTTTTGTAATTCAGCTTCTGATTTTGCTATTAGTGCTTGGTCGTCCGCAAACAGTTCTCTAATGGTGTAATTTGCAGATGGTTCTTCTTCTGTGTTCTCGACATGCGGTGTTCTTGCCGTGTCTGTTTGGCTGGTTTCTTTACATATATTGTCTGTTCATGTCATGTTGTTTGTCCATCAAGAATGATGATGACCATTCATTTCATCCAGTGGGGTTGAAGGTGTGGAGCCGTGGGTTCTAAGATGGCTGATAAGGCCTATTTTGGCTCGAAATGTTCTTTGACAATGTGGACAAAGAATGCTTGACGTCTCTGGAGGAGGATTTCCTGCAGTGGTTTTTCTGTCCTGCCTTTTCTTCACAGCTCTTGCAGTCCTGGTTGCCTCACATATAACTGCACCTTTGCGCAATGATGCACGCCACGAATTTCGGTCTCTGGCTGCAGCCTCCCAGGTGTCATGATGAATTCCAAAAGCATTCAGTGAAATTTTCAGAGTGTCTTTAAAACGTTTCCTCTGGCCACCTTGGGAGCGTTTACCACAACGCAGTTCGCTGTAAAAAATTCGTTTAGGGAGCCTGTGATCTGGCATGCGAGTCAAGTGACCAGCCCAGCGAATCTGATTCTTCATCAGTAGAGTGTGGATACTGGGTATGGATGCTCTTTCTAGGACTTCAGTGTCTGGAATCTTGTCTTGCCATTTAATCTTCAGTAGCTTCCTTAGGCAGACTGTGTGGAAGTGGTTTAATTTCCTAGCGTGTCGCTGATAAACAGTCCAGGTTTCACAAGCATATAGCAGTGTGGATAATACAACTGCTTTGTAGACTTTTAGCTTTGTTTGCAGGCTTATTCCAGTTCTGTCCCATACATTCTTGTACAGTCTGCCAAAGGCTGCACTGGCCTTGGAGATTCTTGCATTCACTTCGTCATCGATTGTGGCAGCTTGTGACACGGTGCTGCCAAGATAGGTAAATTTGTCCACAACACTTAGTCTATGATCATTCACTTTGATATTCGGCACAGTGTGATTATTCCCTGGAGCTGGCTGGTACATAACTACAGTCTTCTCCAAGTTGATATTGAGCCCAAAGTTGGCACAGGCATGTGAGAAAGCTGAAACATTATGTTGCATGTCCGCCTCTGAGTTGGCGTATAGAGCGCAATCATCAGCAAACAGGAGCTCTCTGACTGTGCCACTGTCAATTTTGGTTTTAGCTTTCAGCCTTCTGAGATTGAATAACTTTCCATCCATACGGTAGTTGATGTCTATTCCAATGTCGTCGTTCTCGAAGGCATTCATCAACATGGCTGAAAACATGAGGCTGAACAGTGTTGGTGCCAGGACACATCCTTGCTTCACTCCATTGGTGACAGGAAAGGGTTCAGACAGCTCACCATTTTCCTGTACTCTTGCCTGCATGCCGTCATGAAATAGCCGCACTATTTGGACAAACTTTCGTGGACAACCATATTTTGCCATAATCTTCCACAGTCCTTCTCTGCTGACTGTATCAAAAGCCTTGGTAAGGTCAATGAAAGTGGAGAACATTTCGCAGTTCTGTTCCTGACATTTCTCTTGCAGCTGCCTTGCAGCGAAAATCATGTCAACAGTTCCACGTTCTTTTCTGAAGCCACATTGACTCTCAGGAAGAAGACCTTGATCGAGATGGGCTGTGAGGCGATTGAGAAGAATTCTGGCGAGTATCTTCCCTGCAATTGAAAGCAAGGAGATGCCTCGGTGGTTGTCACAGGATTGGCGGTTTCCTTTACGTTTGTAAAGGTGGACTATTGACGCGTCCTTAAAATCTTGTGGCATGGTCTCGTTCATCCATATGTTTGTGAAGACTCGGTGAAGCTGCTCTGTTAGGACCGGCCCACCTGCCTTGTATATCTCTGCTGGGATGGAGTCAGGACCAGGTGCCTTGCCGCTGGAGAGTTGCTGGATGGCTTTGTTTATTTCCACTATGGTTGGCAGGTCATCAAGAGTCTCATTGGTGGGAACTTGAGGAAGGCAATTGATGGTTTCATCATCGAAGAAGGAAGTTGCATTTAAGATTTTGCTGAAATGCTCTGCCCAGCGTTGGAGGATTTCTTTCTTATCGGTGACCAATGTTCCCCCGTCTGCACTGAGGAGGGGAACTATGCCTGGTGATGAAGGACCATAGACCGCTTTCAGTGAGTCGTAGAAGTTTTTCATATCGTGTCTGTCAGCAAAGCCCTGAATTTCATCAGCTTTGCTGCTCAGCCAGGAGTCCCGCATGTGCCGAAGTTTCTGCTGCACTACTCTCTGAATGTTCTTGAAAGCATCTTTTTTTTATGTTGACTTTGGGTCATTCAAATGTGCCTTGAGGAGAAGATGTTTCTCGGCCAGCAATTGGTTGATGTCTTCGGAATTTTCATCAAACCAGTCTTTATGCTTTCGGGGGGCTGGACCCAGGATTTCCATAGCAGTGTTGTAAATCGTGTCCTTTAGGGCTCTCCATTCTGTTTCTGTATCCTGTTTTGCTTCAGCATTGGGCTTGAGGCGGTCTTCCAGCATATTTTCAAACGACTGCTGCATTTTCTTGCTGTTTAGGCGGGTGACATTTAGCTTTGTTTGCATTTTTGCCCCTTGAGGACGCCGTGGTGGCCTGATGTGGATGTTCATTTTCGAGACAATGAGACGATGGTCTGTCCAACATTCGGCACCACACATGGATTTTGTCACTCGAACGTCTTGTCTGTCACTCCTCCTGACGATTACATAGTCAATGAGGTGCCAGTGTTTCGAGCGAGGGTGCATCCACGATGTCCTATTTCTCATGGGGAGACGGAAAATTGTGTTCGTAATCAGATCATGTTCGGCACATGTCTGAAGGAGGCGGAGTCCATTGGTGTTACAATTTCCGACTCCATGCTTTCCAATAATGCCACTCCAAGAGGTGGTGTCCGTGCCTACTCTGGCATTGAAATCCCCAAGGAGTATAAGTTTGTCTCCTTTGGGAACAGATGTTAATACATTGTGCAGGTCCTCATAGAACTTATTCTTGACATCATCTTCGTTGGTCATAGTTGGTGCGTAGACACTCACAATGGTTGCGTGCTTCCTTCCATTCAGCAGAGGCAACTTCATGGTCATGAGCCTGTCGTTTACAGCCTTTGGAAATCCAGCTAATTTGCCGACCAGGGCCGACTTAATGGCAAATCCCACACCGGATTGGCGTCTTTCCTCGCTTTTCCTTCCATTCCAGAAAAATGTGTAGCCGGCACCAATTTCACAGATTTGGCCTTCTTCTGCAAGTCGTGTCTCGCTCAAGGCTGCAATGTCGATGTTGTACCTGCCCAGCTCTCTCCCAATCAGTGCTGTTCGTCTCTCTGGACCCGACGCGCCGTCTCTGTCAAGTAGGGTGCGTACATTCCAAGTTCCAATTGTTAAGGGAATATGGTTTATTCTTTTAGCTTTGCTTGTTTTATCTTTCTTTGTATGTCGACCGCAGTTTAGGGTACCCACCAACCGCGGCTAGCTGGTTAGGTAGTGATGAAGCAGACAATGTTTAGGGCACCTTTTCTAGCCCCTTCCTCATGCTATGGAGGTGAGCAGTGTGTTCCTATAGAGGGCTGCTCAGTCGCTCAGGGGGCTGCCGAATCCCACTGCTGCTCCGGTCAGTAGAAGACGACCATATGGCCTGAGCCGCCTGTGTGCAGGTCTGCGACTACGGCTGCCAGCGTACCCACGCCTGCCGCTTTGCCGCTCGCCCATCGCCACAGGGCTTGAAGGTGATATGTGACGTTGGATGAAGAATGACTTGCGCGATGACTTGGATTAAAGTGAGGAAGAGTTGCGCAATTCGTCGACCTCACTCTCTCGCCTGAGTCCATCTGAGTCCAGTGGCAAGACAAGTCGAGACGATTGGAGACGAATACAGGTGCAGTGGATGACCAGGGCGCTCTACGTGCCTTGCCGTGCTCATTACGTTCCACAACGCTTTGCAGGTAAACGCCGTCTTGCCCGTTGAATCAGGAATGATTTCTTCCGCGCAGTCTGCCGAATCCTGTCTTCACATGCTGGGTAGGCATACCCTAGTTTACCTCTTGGTTTGACACCAAATCGGATACCCATGCCTGGTTTAGCCAGCCTCTCACAGCTGTTGCCCGGGGGGTGGCCGCTGTCGCATGCTGACAGCTACTAGGAGCCACAGGCACGAGCTGGGTGTCAGACTTGGACCAGTGGGGGATGGGTCCTGAAAGGACATGAGAGCCATCCTTACCAAAGGTGCTACCAATGCCTGACACCCCGTACCCCCCATAGAAACGGAACAACAATATCTAGAAACATCGAAACTTTGTAGGTGAACATCTGGTTGGGAAAGTGACTGCCAGTTCCATCAAGGATGAACTGTATTGTTCGTAGAGGACTTTTATGGTGACATTCCGGTAGTGGTTTTTTGCACAGTGCCTGATCGGGCCGTTGTTTGTCTAGACTCCTGTCTTTTCCACTTTTCACATAGGGTAGTGAGGGACATTTTATGTGATATTCACTGGCACAGGAATGGAGCATAATGGGGAAGGCCCTTTGCTGTGATGTTGGACCCGCGACTAATGACTAATGTTGAGAAATGAAGGGACAATGTATGTATAGGAGTTGGCTGGTTTCAAGTTGTCATGTTTAGTTATTTTTCTACAGCTATTTGTGACTTACTTATCGACTTCCCCTCTGTTAGCGGGATCTTGAAATAATCTTAATTTCGCACCCCCCCCCCCCTCCCTCTAGGAAACCCTAAAATTCCACCTGTGGGGGGGGGTGAGGGGTTTGGGGGGGGGGTGTCACGAGTTAAATAAACTTGTCAGTCGATCGATGACAACCAGGCCTGACATTAGTTTGCAAACACAATTGACCCTTTGATGTGGAACTAACTGGGGGAAATACGTTGTTATAACTGTCTGCACCTGGTCGACATTTGTGTATGAGATCTAATTGAGTCACGTCGAGTTGTCTACACACGGTCGACAGTTTGTTGACAGGTTGTTGTTTGAGAGACGTGTACTGGCGACATCTGTCTACGAAGCGGGAGTTGGCCGTTGAAAGTGATAGACAGAATGCCTGCTAGAGGTCGGAAGGATTCTGTAATGGGGGAAAGGTCTCCGGCTAACAAACAGCCAGGATATTTGTTGGATGAGACAAAGAACTCCCCAGATGAAAAGGAAACTTGACAGCTAATTGACTCTGGTTAGTCTGGAAACAGGAGGACAAAGCCAGATTCTGGACTGATTGGCGTCTGGACTTTTTGGTGACGTCACTCAAGCACCCATATAAAACCCAGTGCGGTAAACAGGTGGAGGGAGTCAAGAAAAACATTCTGAAGTGTTAGGATTGGGGATTATTCCGAGTTGTGTTACATGAGAGAAACTAGGGGTGTCAATTTGTTGATAGTATTGGCGGACATAGATCCAGTCTGTGATCGCCTAGTTTCGATTAGCAACTGGAATAGGCATATGGTAGGCTATTAATTATATATAATCTTAGAGTATGATTATGAATAGAGTGCAGTACTGTGCAGTGATATAATGTATTATGATTAGTGATAGAATGTTCTATAAGTGCGGTGCTAGAAAGTATCATAGGAGCGTCGGCACTAGTATTCTATTTTGTGGCTTCCATTAGCTTGTGTTATATATCATTTTACTCGGGAAGTTGAGGACAATGTAGTGGAATAATAATTAGAGAGATTAAGGATGGTTGAGAGGGAGAAGAGGTATGTGTAATGGTAGGATCTTCCAGTAGGGCATCTGTTGGGTTTCTACCCGTTCCTTTATTCTTTCCTGGTGTTGCCATGTCTAAGATCATATGATTGAGTTATTTGGCCGTATGACAGAGATCTGATCTCTGTTATAGATCTGAGTGCTGTTATTGGCATACACTTACCTAATTCTGGCCAGGACGGAGTTGCCCTCACCATAGTATTCTCTATTCTACAGGGCATCTGCTGGGTTTCTACCCGTTCCTTTATTCTTTCCTGGTGTTGCCATGTCTCAGATCATATGATTGAGTTATTTGGCCGTATGACAGAGATCGGATCTCTGTTATAGATCTGAGTGCTGTTATTGGCCTACACTTACCTAATTTTGGCCAGGACGGAGTTGCCCTCACCATAGTATTCTCTATTCTACAGGTTCAATTTCCAGGTCCACGTATGTGTGCTGTGATTTTCAGCGGTGGGACTAACACAAATTTAGAAGATGATCGCTCAGAATCTGAAGACAGAGGTTGCCTAGAGGCCGCTACATAGGGCTTATACCCAAGTTGGTTTGCGGGAACCTGGCTTCTGCTGAGCAGGACATGTTGATGAGATTGAGGTTTAGTCAAGTGATAGATGTATCAATGAACAGTCAGAACATTGCATAATTTATACTGATACCGGGTTCCAAATGTTGCTGTATGTAGCCGAGGCGCGGTGTTGGGGTGAGCGCCCAACATTGCTTAAATACCTCAATGGCTCGTGAATACATAACCTATGCAGCAAAAGTCCAACTCCTGGTCTTCACGTGGCGGGCCCGTTTAAACTAACAGGAGAAGGGGCGACGGCGAGTCTCTGGCGCCGGAAAATAACCAGTATGCTCTAGATGTGTATGCACGTACATGCATGCGCAGACAGGCGTGTGCGCGCGTACACATCTACACTCGAGTGAGACCACAGTCTGCTCTAGCAAAGAAAGGTGCTGAAGACGGAGGCAACCAGCCAGGAGGCGCACCACAGAAATCAGGATGCCACGCAATCACGCAAAATGGAATATGTCGACTACTGCTAATTGTTATGGTGTTCGCCCTGCTTTGGACCCCCAGGCAGGTGCAGTGCCAGGCCTTATGTCTCGAAAGGGTCCAACCCCAACTACTGGAGGTCCTTCTCAGATGTCCTGTGGAGCCAGGGGACATGAGAATAGGACGACTGGCCATACTAAACGAAGACTTAAAATAATGCACTGGAATGCGGAGGGAGTCAGCAACAAAAAAATAGAATTAGAAAAAATCTTGGACCAAGAAAAAGTAAGCATATGTTGCTTGCAAGAAACTCACCTCAATGAAAATATAGCCTTCAAAATCAGAGGCTACCAGTGTTACCGATCTGACCGAAAGGACAGGCGAAAAGGTGGGATACTGACCCTTGTAAGAAATAACATCATGGCTTCCCAAATCAAAGTCTACATGGAAGGGGCTGAGTATCAGACACTTAAACTTAAGACAGGTAATACAGATCTACATCTGATCAATTACTACTGTCCAAGTGACCGCCCACAGGCACTGGACACTCTACCACTAAAAGAAAAAATGATTGTGTGTGGCGATTTCAACAGCCACTCGCAGAGCTGGGGCTATGATCACATGGACCAGAGAGGAGAGAGACTGGAAGACTGGCAGGATGAGAATAGATTCATGTTGATTAACAAGCCGTCCGACCCACATACTTTCTACTCGAGATCATGGCACTCTACAACTACACCTGACCTGGCTTTTCATTCACCAGACCTGGAGTGGAACATTACACGAATTGTTGGGAAACAACTTGGTGGCAGTGACCATCGGCCAGTCTTTCTAACTGTAGAAAATGAGCTTGTAAGTGAAAGCAGCACCCTCTCGAGGTGGAACTACAAGAAAGCAGACTGGGCAATGTACAAGCATCGCACCAGCATACTGGTTAGAAACCTGAACACTGAGAAAGACATAAATAAAGCAGTTGAAGAGTTTGGGAAATGCATACTACAGGCAGCGCGAGAAACAGTACCAAGAGGAGCCCGTAAACAATATAAACCCTACTGGAGTAGTGAACTGGAACAGTTGCATAATGATGTTGAAGTGTGTAGAAAGCAAGCAGAGGCCACACCCAGCCAAGAGCACCACAATAAATTCCAGCATGCAAAAGCCAAATTTCAAAGGGCCAAGCTGCAGGCTAGACGGAAAAGCTGGCAGGAGAAAACGGAGTCTCTGAACTTTGAAAGAGACACAAGGAAATTGTGGAAGCTAATAAAACAGCTTAATGACGAGGGCACAGGGAGAAACTCAAAAATTGCACTACATAAAGATGGAAAAATCTTAACAAGAAAGCAAGCAGCTGACCATTTTGCGGACTTGTTCGCACAAGATAGCAATATCAAAATTAGTCCAGAGAAACAACAAGAGATTCGAGAGAAACGACAACATACAGGACAGAAGGAAATAGTACATGAGGTTTTGGAGGCACCCATCACAATCAGCGAACTGGAGCTAGCCATATCAAAACTGAAAATGAGAAAGTCACCAGGAGCTGATGGTATCTCCAATGAAATGATCAGGAACCTAGGAACAGAGGCCAAAACAAAGCTGTTGCAGATCTTCAATAACAGCTGGACCTTAGGCAGTGTTCCACAAGCCTGGAGAGAAGCAATCATGATACCCCTCCTAAAATCAGGGAAAGATGGTTCCATTGCCTCTAGCTACAGACCAATTAGCCTCACCAGCTGTCTCTGCAAAACACTGGAGCGCATCATCAATCACAGACTGCAGTGGTACATTGAAAGTAAAAACATCCTTGTGCCACAGCAGGCTGGCTTTAGGCAGTGCTACTCTACGGAAGATCAGACAACCTACCTCTCTCAAGAAATTGAGGATGCATTCCAAGAGAAGAAGCTGGTGCTTGCGGCATGGATAGATCTGAAGAAAGCCTTTGACAAAGTCTGGAAGGAAGGTCTGATGAATAAACTGAGAAACTGCAAAGTCAATGGAAGAATGTACAAATGGGTGAAAGCATACTTGCACAACAGAAGAGCCCGAGTACAGATAGACGGACTCAAGAGCAAGAAAGTACTACTGCGTCACGGTGTCCCCCAGGGCGGAGTCTTGTCCCCCACACTTTTTCTAATCTTCATCAATGATCTTGTTGCTCACCTACCGCATGGAATTAAAGCGGCAATGTACGCCGATGACCTGGTTCTATGGAGCACAAATTAATATGCATCAGTGGCCACCAGATTGCTACAAAGAGCTGTAGATACATTTGCTGCATGGGCAAATAGATGGTGTGTCAGCATAAACACTGACAAGTGCAGCACCACCCTATTTACCCTCTCTCCAAAACAAAAGGCAGGGATCATCCAGATAAATGGAACACCCCTAAGAGAAGATAAAGAACCAACATACCTTGGAGTAACATTTGATGCAAGCTGACATGGAGAAAGCACATCAACAAAGCAGTAGCAAAAGCCAGAAGGAAAATATACATCCTGAGAAAGCTAAGTGGAACCATATGGGGAGCCAGTACGAAAATACTTAGCAAAGTTTACCAACAGAGCATACGACCACACCTGGAATATGGGTCAACTGCGTGGTGTTCAGCATCAAAAACCACACTACAAGAGCTGGAAAAGGTGCAAAATCAAGCACTTAGAGTCACCACAGGAGGGATGAGATCAACCCCTATAGTGGAAATGGAGAAGATGGGGAGGACACAGGCACTGAGTGAGCGCAGAGATACGAAAACGCTAATACAAGCAGAAAAGTTCCTCAGCTTGCCAGGCCACCCTATGAAGAACAGATTTGAAAACCTAGCTATGGGGCGGTTGAAAAGAAGTAGTTTTATCCACCAGGCCAAACGACTCTGCAGACAAACCACTGATCTGCCCACAGTTGGTATCCCCCTAACAACTATTCCAGAGCGAACTCCATGGAAAGATGAGCATAGACTATCGTTACAAATCCAGACAAAAGTGAGAGGAATATTTGACAAGGAAGAACAGAACAGTGTGCAGCGCAGAACAGCCACTCTCAGCTTCCTTGATGAAGAATACCCACAGGACCTCTGGATCCGAGTCTACACAGATGGGTCAGCACAAAATGCTGTTCGAAATGGAGAAGCGGGAGTGTACATAGAATACCCAAATAATACTAGGGACACAGCCAGAGTACCGACAGGAAAGTACTGCCATAACTATGATGCCGAAATTGAGGCAATCAAGATAGCAACAGAGAAATTACTAAATAACAGCAATGGTACACAACCTGTGGTGCTACTAACAGTACTCGAGGCGCTCCTCTCTGGGAAATTGCCAGTACTAAGGACAATACTTTCTGAACTTAGCAGTCAGCATAAAGTCACCATACAGTGGATACCATCCCACTGTGGAGTACCCGGAAACGACAGAGCTGATCAATTGGCTAAGGAAGGAGCCAAAGAAGAACAGCCTGATGTGCCCGTTACATACCACCAAAAGAAAAGAATGATCAAATCAGTCAGAAAGCCACCAAAACCTGCTCAAGATGACTACCACGTTATGGACAGACCAGAACAAGTCATTATTCTGCGCCTCAGAACAGGACACAATAGATTACGCAACCACATGTATACAATATTCAAGATTGGTGAAACAGCCATGTGCACATGTGGATTGGCGTCGCAGACAGCAGAGCACATACTCCAAGACTGCCCAAAATATATCATATCTAGGCAAACCTTCTGGCCTAGAGAGACGACAGTGGAAGATAAACTCTATGGACCACTGTGTGAACTGGAAAAAAAAAACAGTTAAATTCATGCAAGAGACGACATTGCAGATATAGACATATTTCAAGCGAACGAAAGAAGAAGAAGAATACTGATACCCAGAACAGTTAGACTGTGGTGTTAATATGAGGAATCTTTAGAACCAGTGACTCTAGATCCAGTAAGATTTCTCCAATAACAGTGACAATAGGATTAGAATTTCCTGATTAACAATCCGTTAAATAACCGAGGAAGTTCATAGTGTGAATCAGACTCTCATTAGACAGTGTTTGTCAGGGGTGTCCAAGCATCCTGGTGGTTCCAGAGACAACGGAGGAAGTCTTCACGTGACAGGAGGAGCATCACCTGGGTGTGGCTACTTGTAGGGGATACATGGTGCTGGTGTGTCTTCAGCACAGGGATGAGAATGACTATACTCTTGAACACTGATCTGAGTCTATAGACGATTTAGAATACACGTCACACATTCTACACCTTATACACACATACACTTCTCCTACATATGCTCTTTGCTTTAATAAATTTCTTGTTTTTATTTGTTGAAGCGAGAGTTGTCAAGTATGTTATGTTGGGGAAGAATGAGAGGGGACATGATCCAGGGGTGAGTAAGAGTGAGAGGAAGGTGTCTTCGATTGAGGGAGTGTGTGGACGGAGTCTGCTGGATATCTCCAGGATAGAGATATTGGATAAAAAAATAATGTGGGTGTTAATTCCCCTCACTCCAGGGACGACACTAAAGTGGTAAAGAAGAACAAGTAACTAACACGACATTCATTCTTTACACACACGACATTTAATGGAGGCTCGTAAACGGGATCTTTTGTACAACGGGATCTTTAGACAACGGGATCTTTTAACACGGAATCTTTAGTTAGAGGATGGAGATATCCTATTAGTGAGAATCCAGCTAGAGTGAATGTGGATAGGGGTTAGGACAAATATCTTACCTGTTCACACTTCACACGTCTGCATAGGTCTGTGGTCCTGATTCTACTCTTGTCACTGAGTGAATGTCCTGTGTGTGGTAATATCTAGATTTATAGTACTTGGTCATATATCTGTATATTAGTTTGCAGTTATATTGTACTCAACCTGCTAGCTTACCTCTCTGTAAAATGGCCACTCCTAAACTAACCACGTTAGAACTAAGGACAAAGGAGGAAGAAATGGGATTGTCGGGTTCTGCTCTAACGGATTACATACAGGAATTGGAGAGGGAGTATCGTCAAGCAGAAAGGGAAGATCGGAAGGCCGAGTTGGAATTGAGAAGGATGGAGGCAGAGCAAGCAGCTAAAGAACTGGAAGCAGAGCAAGCTGCTAAGATATTTGAGGTTGAGCAAGCTGCTAAGCAACGGGAAGCGGAGCAAGAGGCTCAGAAAAGGGAGCATGAGTACCGGATGCGGGAACTCGAGCTTAAGAGGCAATCTAGTGGGGAAACTGAGGGAGCAGTGGGAGGTTCTAAGTTTACAAAAAAATGAGTTAATATTATTGTGCGAATTTAAAGAAGACGTGTATACTTGCAATTGTCAGATCGGTACGAAGCTATTTGTATCAATCTCACGTATTGTAAGTATCTATATCTATAGCTAGAGTAATCGTTAGTCTACGTTATTGTAGACTTTTATAAGGACAAATAGGGTTTTACGTCAATTGTCACTCGTTCTCTCATAACTGTTACTTGTCTAGTGTTATTATATTCTTTATACGGAATATATTTTTAATACTAATTTCTGTTATTTACATATAGTAACACTTAAGAGAGAGATATATATAGCAAGAAGTTGCTGCATTTCTTTATTGTTCAATTTTACATTGCTGTTGAGTTGCAGTTCACATTTTGTTCAGCAGTTGTTATATTGATTGTCTACTCTGAATCGAACATATTTGCATTTTTGCATTGTTATATCATATTTCAGCTAGATAATTTATTACACAGGTAGGACAAGATGTTGTCGGTATTTCGAGAATACATAAAGATAGGTAAGACATATGGTTTAACCGGTTCAGAACAAAAAACTGAAAAATTGGAGAAGTTGGTAAAGGAGCAGAAAAGGAAACAGGGACAAATATATGAAACAAGCACTATGTTCATCATTGACGATGACGAAAACATAGAAAAGACGCAAATAGAACAGGGTACATCAACTGTAGACATACATGATAACACAACGGTAAATAATTGCGAATTGTACAAAGTCAACGAACCTAAACATGAAGAAATAACTTGTTACAAAACAAATCAAACGTGATTACATGTCTTTCAATGACATTTTTCTAAAACATCCTAAAAAGAGAGTAAAGGTTACACGCACTCAGTACAAACAACAGAGACAACATACTAAAGTGTTACATAAACAACGGCAATGGGATTTAATAACAATAATCATTGCTCAGATCATATCTTTAGCAGTCAACCATATCACAGGTTGAATGTGTTGTCATAAAGATCTATTTTAGAACAAAGATATATGCTATTTACAACAGTGCATACATATACGCACAGCTCAGGAAACACTGTACAAATGGCTTCATACAAACAAAAACTCGTATCATAAACATGCACACAGAAGTGAAGAAGCATTGTGCAAATATACACACAAAAGGCACAACATGTATTACATACATATGCACAGAAGTCAAGAAGTGTGTCACAAACGTACATACAGAAATCATTAGGTGTATTACACACATGCACACTGAAGTTAACAATTGTGGCACTAGCATATACGCACAATCAAAGAAATACATTGCGTGCGGCATTGCAACTATATACTCACGAGTCAAGAGAGGATATACACAAACCAGAAAGAAACTTATAAATTGGTTAACAGACACCAAGAAATACATCACAAACACTTGTACGCAAGTCAAAACAAAGGTAATAAACTGTGGCATACAAACAAAACTATACGTTACGAAATTAAGAGTTGAATGCAAAGAATATTACAGAAAACGAACTACACTTATCTTTGCTGACTTTGGTTACTTGTCTTACTTCTGGTATAGATTTACCAAACATACGTCATTGCAGCGTATGCATTACAGAAGATACACAAGACTGAAAACAATTTCATTGTTCCAATCAACAAAGTTACAATGTACAAATATTGGCATGCGTGCAGAAGAAAGATTCTATAGGTGTGAAACGAAGAAAGAAAAAAAAGAAAATGAATGAAAGAAAGAATAAAAGAAAAGAAGAAAAATAAAATGGGATGAAAGTGTTAGGTTCATAGCAACACTACAGACACATTAGGGTCTTAGTACTTAATTATCCCAGATGTCACTGTGTAAAGTTATACTTGTTAGAATTTTCTCACTATCTCTCTACACTTAAGTGTGTGAAAATATGTTGGTTCTCTATTCTACAGATAATTGTCTTAACTATATCCTTATTAGAGAACTTGATAAGTTATGAAGAATATTTGATTTAAATATTTATTCTTGTGAAATCAAGTATCATATTATATTTCTGATTTATTCTCTTAGAGGTCTCGAGTCTTTAAGATATATGATTCTTCACAAGATTATATATTGTTCTTAGATTGTTAGAAACGTTTTAAGATATATGTTACACATTGCACCTAGTTAATTAGTAATGTACATAGCAAGCAACTGGAAAAATAATACATTAATTATTATTATATAGTGTAGTCGGATAGATACATGTACGTATTGTCATTATTGGCAGAGGCATCATAAAGTTGTTGGGACATAGTACAACTGTCAAGTCTCGCATACTACATATACTCGAAGAACTGTTACCCTCGTCGGACATGGAGTCAACTGAATTGAGTCCAAGCGTGATGTTACTCCGATGACGTAACACTACTATTCGGGTTGATCATTAGATGGAACATAGAACCTGGTGTTACTTCACGGAATTCCTAAGTATCTTGTGGAAAAAAAAAAACAGTTTACGTGATTGACATTAATATGTGAATATTATAATATTATAGAATGTATAATTAATTAGTTAATATTTAAGTCAGTTACATTAGAATTAATACATTAGATTGTGTTGTTTAATAAGTAATGAGTGAATAGTTGATAATAATTGATATTAATTGATATGTATCAGTCATTTGTTAGAATATCCACATCCACTACGGCACTTGATAATATTAGAAATATCCCTTAAATTAGAATGTGATCAGCGACAGCCTCTACCTCACCTACAGCCATTAAATGATAACGCAAGATATATACATAACCAGCGACAACGAGGATCAGCAACTGATACAGACGGCATGATACCGATTGATACTCTCGCCCACAACTCCGGGTTTTGACCTAGAGTGAGGACAAGTTAGGGACTAATGGTATCATTAGTTGGTCCGGCCCTCCCATAGGCCGGCCACATGACGTTCACCGTGGGTGTGAGCAGGAGGGCATGCCCGTCAGTAATTTTTATTTTTATTTTTTGAGGGTTATTAACGGGAACCATAATGTCATGTTCAGCAATTGATTCAACTTAGATTGTCAGTGATGCTATTTGTCATGGGTAATAAATGTATATGTGTATATGAATTAAATGATGATATCATTTAATTTGTAGGGCGGGGGTCATAATGCCACATATCAGTCACTGACACACAGCAGACTGAGAAAGGCTGAAGGGAGCTTCCCTAAAAGATGCACCGAATGGTACAATTATAGAGTGCGCAGGGAAACTAAGGAGATGCGTCAGACGTCAACAAAAGATTACGCTGGGATACCATCTTGGGATTCGGACGTGTGTGATATTCTGAGGAATCAAAGTCGTGGACCAGATTGGATATTCTTATGCAGGTATAGCTCATATTCAAGTGGACGACGGGAGGAGTCACTTGCTGGGATCGAAAGACCATGGACCCAGGAGCGAGATGAATATAATTAGAGGATACTGACACGGAACAAACGAACACAGGAATGAAAACCAGAATGAGCGCTGAGGTAGAGGTTAAGGACATATGAGCATGGCAATTCGAGCTGCTCGTAATAGGTGCTGATCCTGTCTTAGGGACACCCTATAGAGACGAAGAATTGTGTATTGCAACATTTATTATACACCCAAATAAACAGGTGTATTTTAATGCTTTATCGTCAGAGCCGCATCTGTGAGTTTTCGTTGCCAACTTCAGTTTGACGTTGAGTGTTTTGTTTACTCCGGAGGCGAGCCCAATTTCAACAATACCTCCGGTGGATTCTTATAATTGAGAGGGATCGCACTTCGAGGCAATTATATAAGAAAAAAGTTCATTGCAAAATGTAAGTATGTAAAGATTAAAAACATGTTCTGTAAAAGCATAAAATTATCATATCTGGCATTAAAATATTTTACTTCCGTTTTCACATTTTATATTTCTAAGAAAATAGAATAGAAGTACATAGTTAGTTCATAATACTATCGCTAGTATATGCTTTATTTGTTTAAAATTCAAGTAATCTCCCTTGTAACAATATTAGATGTTTGTCCCTTACTTATCGCTTTAATTTTTTAATGTTGGATATCTTTTACAGGGCGTTGCAGTTAACACCAGCATTTTTCAGCTGCTGTTGATGTACTAGACAAGCTTTACGTTCAGTAGTTTGCCATTGCTTTAAGAACGACTGGCTCACATACCCCCATAAGTTACTAGCCCAGCGCGATCCGCTGTGGATCTCGCGCAGCTGTTTTCCCCACGTGGATATATGGGATTACGAACAACGTCGTTAAAACCTTGTCCAGGGAACATCAAGAATAATAAAGTACAAAATGACAGCATGAAGAATAATAAAGTACTTAATGACAGCATCAAGAATAATAAGGTACAAAATGACAGCATCAAGAATAATAAGGTACAAAATGACAGCATCAAGAATAATAAGGTACAAAATGACAGCATCAAGAATAATAAGGTACAAAATGACAGCATCAAGAATAATAAAGTGCAAAATGACAAAATCTAGAATAATAAAGTACAAAATGACAACATCTAGAATAATAAAGTACAAAATAACAGTATCAATAATAATAAAGTACAAAATGATAGCATCAAGAATAATAAAGTACATAATGACAGCATGAAGAATAATAAAGTACAAAATGACAGCATCAAGAATAATAGAGTACAAAATGACAGCATCAAGAATAATAAAGTACAAAATGACAGCATCAAGAAAAATAAAGTACTAATGTCGAGAGGGTCTATTTCATTGCATAAGGTTTTAGCCCATCTCTGTGCGGACGGGGTTACGATTGTTCCAAACACAGCTGCAAGCAATCTGGAAGCAGCCCGCCTTCTGTTGGTTTTCAGACAATGGTATGAGTACTGGTCTTTCAGAAAGCAATGGCAAACTACTGAACGTAAACTGCTAAAAAAATGCTGGGTTGACTGCAACAACTGTAAAGAATATGCACCTAACTTGCGCTATCTGGCTCGGGCTCTCTCCATAGTATGCTAAGCCATTCGCCGAGAGTATCTCATAAAGCACAAACGCCTTAGCTTCAGCAGTGACTCGCAGGGGTCTGGAAAAATTTAACTCGTGGTCTGAATGTTGCAGTCTGGGGAACAAAGTTACAACCTTCAGAGTGCGAGGTAGGCGGCTTAAGCATATCGACATGGAGACGCAAGAATAATGATGCAGCTATTGATTTAACAATCTTAAATTCACTAGAATTTGAAATTATTTGTCCTACTAGATAGAAGGAGCATGAGACCATTATCCAAAGTGTACACACAACCAATGTGATATGGCAGTGCAGGATTTACGTATAAGCTACACAAGCTATAGCTTGGGCAAAAAATATTGTCCGAGTGAGCAATTGTCATATATGTATACTTAAATATACTGCAGCATTATTAGTCCCAATGCTGCACTTCCGGGACATCCCATACTCTTCACCCAATTTTTTTAGCGCGTCTTTTCGAAGAACAAAGTGCTATTTGGCCTAGGTTTTGCATTACCGATAACCGGTTATGCAAACCCTAGGGGAATTCCCGGATTCCCCTGTGTTGCTCCGCTGCACTCGAGCATGCGCTGACCTTTTGTAGTTCGAGTGAGCCGGCAGACGATACAATATTTCTGACCTTTTATTTAGTATTTACAGTGTGTTTCTTTGGTAATTTGATTGTTGACATTATTTTGAACAGTTTGTTTTTTGTGTGTCCTTACTGGAGTTACAATTCAGGTAAGTGCATTTTACACAAGTACGCACATAACCTAACTAAAGCAAGAATATTTTCTACCGCATTTAATTTTTTTGTTTTTGTTTACAATATTTTGATTTAAAAAACTTTGTTGGATAGTTGTGCATAATTAACATGGTTAGTACAGGTGTTGCATGCAATAATTTTTCTGCGATCGTATTTTAATTGAAAAAATATAGAAAATAGAGAACCTAGTTTCTATATTTTCAAGTCAAAATAACAGTAGACTTTGCATGATACATTTTTTTTGTAAATAAACATTGGTAAAACGTATTCAAATTAATGACAAATTGTCCTAAATAGGTGTAAGTGATAAAACATTAGATACCATATTTAAAATGTATAGATAGGTCGATCCTATGCGGACACATGTAGCTGTAATTATAGCATATATTTTTAACGTTTTTTTTTTTGTCAGTATAATAACAAATTGTAAGTTTAATATATAAACTTACAATTTGATATTATTAAATATATATTTGAAAGAACTGCACATTAAAAAATACATATTATTTTGTTTTGATTGTATTAAATTAAGTATTAATGTATATGTTAATTGTTTTTTTTTCTTCTTTAATTTAATTAATTAAACTAATATTAAAACTTGAGAGGATATTGTTAAATTTCTCTTTGCATGTTTATTTATTATAAAAATATTGCTTGCTGGTAAGCACTGGTAATATCACAGGAAATTTTCAATTTTAAAAAATGTCATGTATTATATCACTTTTAAATGTATGTTTATAGTTATATTAAATATTCTGCCCACAGTTTGAAAGATGTCAACCAGAAGTTATAAAAGTGGAGCTCAAAAGAGGAAAAAGAAGCAGAGAGCTGAAGAAGAGCTTAGCAAGATAACAAAATTAGATAGTTTCTTAACAAAGATAGATAAGGGGCCTGATGAAACAAAAGCCTCTACCACAGTGAGTCAGTCACAGGATATTCACCCTATTCCTGATACAGAGCCTGGTACATCTAGTTGTATAGAATCTACTTCAACGAATGAAGCAACAAATATTAAGATTAATAAACCAGAGAGTAGTACAAGCACAGAAGATTCAGCACCAAAAAAACAAACAGAATGATGTTAGGGTATGGGGTGATTTAAGTAAAGATGAGATTTTATACTGGGTAGAAAAAGGTCCGTCAGAATGTCAGCACTCAAATGGCTCATTTGAAAAATCAAAAAAGCTTTTTGCAAACCAAGACAGATATTGGTCGAAAAGCTTGTTCTATCCCAAACGGCTAATGGTAAAAAATATTGCAGAGAATGGTTAGTATATTCGCCAGCAACAGGTCGTGTATACTGTTTTGTGTGTAAACTCTTTTCTAATTATCCTACACCATTATCATCCGATGGATTTTGTGATTGGTGCAACACCTATTTATTTCAAAGTCATGAAAACTCTGTAGACCAAAGAACAGCTTCGGTAACATATCTTACAAAAAAAACGTGGCTCAACAATTGACTGCCAGCTAGCAGAACAGATAAATAATAAACGGCAGTACTGGACAAATGTTCTTGAACGAGTTGTGGCAGTCATAATTGCTATGGCAGAGCGTGGTTTACCTTTCAGAGGAGATAATGAAACATCTGGTTCTCCTCACAATGGCAATTTCCTTGGATTACTCGAACTTATAGCAAAATTTGATCCTTTTCTAGCAAGCCATATAAAACAATTTAGGAATAAAGGATCAGTTGTCACATCTTATCTTTCTAAGACAATATGTGATCAATTTATCCAAATTATGGCACATAAAGTAAGAGACTCAAACTTAGGATGATTTAAGAACTGCAGGGTACTTCAGTTTATCTGTAGATTCCACTCCAGACCGGTCCCACATTGATCAGCTCACTGTTATTGTGAGGTATGTTTCACCAGATGATGGGATCCCAATTGAACGTTTTCTAAATTTCCTAGAGATGGGTAGCCACACAGGGGAAAGTATGGCTAAGATGGTGCACAACTACCTTACAAATGAGTGCAAAATTTAACAAGTATGCTATGTATATTCCATGTGCTGGTCATTCCCTGAATCTTGTTGGTAGAGCAGCAGTTGACTGTTGTTTAGATGCAGTAAACTTGTTTGGAATTGTTCAAGAAATATATAATTTCTTTTCATCATCTACACATAGATTGGCAGTACTGTTGTCATTCTTCAAAGATGATTCAAAAGTTCCAGTCTTTGTCAACGACTAGATGGGAAGCACATTCAATGGCCACAAGTGCAATACTTGATAGTTATGATGGAATAATTTCTGCATTGCATCAGCTGCATATTGATACTACAGAGAAAGGCGAAACAAGAAATCAAGCCATAAACATTTTGAATAAAATAGAGGAGTTTTAATTTATGGTATTGTTATATTTGTGGAGTTACTTGCTGGATGAATTTCACAAGACTAGTCAATCACTGCAAGACCACCAAATTAGTCTAGATGTATGTAGGAAATTGTATGCTTCACTTTCGGATTTTGTTAAAGGTTCCAGGGATCTTTTCGATCATTTTGAAGAAGAAGCAAATAAAAAATTGCCTGATGTTGATTACAAGAAAAGAAGATATAGAAGAAGGCATATCAATGATGATGAAGATGATGCTTTAGAGAACCTTGAGCCAAGAGACAAGTTCAGAATCAAAACATTTATATCTGTGATGGTGTAACAAGACCCCCGGGGCTTGGACAGGTATGTTACTATAGTTAATATCCCCAGCCTTTGTTCCGACCACCCCAATAGGACTTTACATCTACAAGGCCCCACACAAGCCGGGACAGCTGACCTTTCCCTCCCCCCTTATGGATTCCTACCCACAGGGGCCTCGGACAAGACAACAGTCATACTAATACGCAAAACCATGGCTAACAAAGCGAAATTTAATTTCTAAATACGACAACTGTAACTCAGAGAAGGATGGCTGAAAGCCTGGATAGAAGACAATATGTACACGAGAAGATCTCCTGATGATCCGTTTTCATCACAGAGCATGTGACTTCAGTTCGTGAGGCTGTCCCGTCATAGTTAACGACTCACCCGAGGAACCTCCAGTGTAAAGGAACTTGTGATATAATAAAACTGCAGAAATCACACAACTTACGTGAAATTAACTAGATAAGTCCTTCAAGTTGAAATATACACAATTTCGCACAGTAATGTCGATTGTCTACCACGGTAATTTTAAGCTGACTAACATGTCTTTCTGTTTACACAATTCTGGCTTGCGTTGATAGATCATAATTGCTTCTGCAAATTTTAACAAGCGAGTATTTTGTGTTCTAAACAACACGCGAAATGCAGTGTCTCTGGACACAACATGGCCACTGGCGACAATGTGCCTGCCGATTGAAGACGCCGGGAGCTTCCGGTGTGTCGGCTCCTCGCGGCTAGCATCTCCTGTGTGTTGTATCTTGTTGACCCATTGAGGTATGTGTTCTGACACCCGTTTGTTAAGCTGTCTCTCCGTTCGACCAATGTAAACGGCCTGGCATCTACATGTGAATTGGTAAATACAATTGTTTGTGGCGTACAGAGGAACATGCTCTTTGACTGTTGGTGTAGGAATGGGTACGGTTTTACATCTAATGACTGGAGTTGCCGCACAGAATGTTCGACCTACTGCTGTAGTAAGCCGGTCTTGTAGACGTTGCATTACGTCATCCCCTCGAAAGGTTAGCTGGATGAATACCTTGAGTTTAGGGACTGTAGTTACGTCTGCTTTGGGTTTGGGCTGTTGGCAGTGGCGCTTTATAAATCCTGTGGAGTACCCATTCAGGTTTAAGACATTCTTCAGAGTTTCAAATTCCTCTGTCAGTGTGTCCTGGGTGCATATCTTTCTAGCACGGTCAAACAAGGTCCGTACTAAGCCCCGTTTGTACTGGACAGGTGTGAAGCTCTGAAAATTTAGGTATTGGCCAGTCCATGTTTCTTTGCGATACACCGATCTTTGAATTGTGCCGTCTGCTCTACGTCTCATTAGAATATCTAGGAACGGTAACGCTTCGTTGTGTTCGTGTTCCATAGATAGAGAGATGTTTTTATGCGTCTTGTTCATTGTGGCCTGAAACGATGTTGCTTGTAGCTCGTCTGTGGTGATAATTAGTATATCGTCCACATAACGCCGGTAAAAGGCCAAGTTGTTGATGTCTGAGGATCTCTTTTCTTCTAAGTGTGCCATGAAGATGTCCGCTAGAATAGGACCAAGAGGACTCCCCATGGCCACTCCGTCAATTTGGCGGTATGACTTAGTTAGAAAATTGAATTGGATGTTGGCGGTACATAGTAGTAGTAGCCTCTCCAGAATAGGTGTTGGTATGCCTAATTTTAGTTGTTTGTCTTCAATGCGTTCCCTTATTATTTTCACTGTCTCCTCTAATGGAACGTTAGTGAATAGGGAGGCTATATCCATGGATGCCATGTGTTTGTTATTTATGTCCATAGTATCCAATAATTCCACCAGTTGGAATGTATCTCTGAGTATTTTTGGATCGAAGGACTGTCGTACTGGCTTTAACATTTCGGCTAACCATCTCGCCATTCGGTGTTGTGCAGAGTTAACCATGGACAGGATAGGTCTTAGCGGGATGCCGGGCTTGTGAAGTTTGGGTAGACCGTACATCTGAGGAGTGTGCGAGCCACGTGGTGTGAGCGTTTTTGCAGTGGCCTCACTGATGAGTCCCGCATTCACAAGTGACTGGATCTCTTTCCTCATTATAGCATCCAGGTCCTCCGACTTGTTTACTTTTTGATCTATCCTGAATTTGGATTCATCTGACAATATTACATCCATTTTTCTCTGGTAATCTGACATGTCCATCAGTACTGTACCGCTCCCTTTGTCAGGTTTCAGTATGACGAGGGTTTTGTTAGCCTTTAACGCTTTTAAGGCAGTAAGGTGTTCGTTGGTCAGCGGACACGTCTGTTTAGAGGGTGTTGTGCGATACTGGTGTTCTAAATCTACCAGTTTGGCCTTCAGCCACCCGACCGACTCAGCAGAGGTAGGTGATAACTTGGAGACTTGATCAAACAACATTTCAAACTGTGCTTGCGACTCAACACGATTGATGTGTTTAGGCATTATGCATAATTTTAATCCGTATGCAAGGGCCTCTGTTTCAATGTTGTTGAGTACGTATGACGATAAGTTCCTCACATACTTATCTGGGTTGTCTAGTACTGACGTTGTGACCTGAGACGACTGACAAAAACCAGATAGAAGAAACCCAGTACAAGCTGACCAACTTGAAGCGCACACACAGTTCTGCCTACTACGTCACCCAAGAATTGAGCTTGTATGGCTACTTGAAGTTCACTAAATTCTGTACAGAAGCAGTGTACAAGGTGAAAATCGCAGAGAATGCTCGCCTCAACAAATCACTGAGCACTGAAAAGGTAACAACGTCAGTACTAGACAACCCAGAGAAGTATGTGAGGAACTTATCGTCATACGTACTCAACAACATTGAAACAGAGGCCCTTGCATACGGATTAAAATTATGCATAAAGCCTAAACACATCGTGTTGAGTCCCAAGCACAGTTTGAAATGTTGTTTGATCAAGTCTCCAAGTTATCACCTACCTCTGCTGAGTCGGTCGGGTGGCTGAAGGCCAAACTGGTAGATTTAGAACACCAGTATCGCACAACACCCTCTAAACAGACGTGTCCGCTGACCAACGAACACCTTACTGCCTTAAAAGCGTTAAAGGCTAACAAAACCCTCGTCATACTGAAACCTGACAAAGGGAGCGGTACAGTACTGATGGACATGTCAGATTACCAGAGAAAAATGGATGTAATATTGTCAGATGAATCCAAATTCAGGATAGATCAAAAAGTAAACAAGTCGGAGGACCTGGATGCTATAATGAGGAAAGAGATCCAGTCACTTGTGAATGCGGGACTCATCAGTGAGGCCACTGCAAAAACGCTCACACCACGTGGCTCGCACACTCCTCAGATGTACGGTCTACCCAAACTTCACAAGCCCGGCATCCCGCTAAGACCTATCCTGTCCATGGTTAACTCTGCACAACACCGAATGGCGAGATGGTTAGCCGAAATGTTAAAGCCAGTACGACAGTCCTTCGATCCAAAAATACTCAGAGATACATTCCAACTGGTGGAATTATTGGATACTATGGACATAAATAACAAACACATGGCATCCATGGATATAGCCTCCCTATTCACTAACGTTCCATTAGAGGAGACAGTGAAAATAATAAGGGAACGCATTGAAGACAAACAACTAAAATTAGGCATACCAACACCTATTCTGGAGAGGCTACTACTACTATGTACCGCCAACATCCAATTCAATTTTCTAACTAAGTCATACCGCCAAATTGACGGAGTGGCCATGGGGAGTCCTCTTGGTCCTATTCTAGCGGACATCTTCATGGCACACTTAGAAGAAAAGAGATCCTCAGACATCAACAACTTGGCCTTTTACCGGCGTTATGTGGACGATATACTAATTATCACCACAGACGAGCTACAAGCAACATCGTTTCAGGCCACAATGAACAAGACGCATAAAAACATCTCTCTATCTATGGAACACGAACACAACGAAGCGTTACCGTTCCTAGATATTCTAATGAGACGTAGAGCAGACGGCACAATTCAAAGATCGGTGTATCGCAAAGAAACATGGACTGGCCAATACCTAAATTTTCAGAGCTTCACACCTGTCCAGTACAAACGGGGCTTAGTACGGACCTTGTTTGACCGTGCTAGAAAGATATGCACCCAGGACACACTGACAGAGGAATTTGAAACTCTGAAGAATGTCTTAAACCTGAATGGGTACTCCACAGGATTTATAAAGCGCCATTGCCAACAGCCCAAACCCAAAGCAGACGTAACTACAGTCCCTAAACTCAAGGTATTCATCCAGCTAACCTTTCGAGGGGATGACGTAATGCAACGTCTACAAGACCGGCTTACTACAGCAGTAGGTCGAACATTCTGTGCGGCAACTCCAGTCATTAGATGTAAAACCGTACCCATTCCTACACCAACAGTCAAAGAGCCTGTTCCTCTGTACGCCACAAACAATTGTATTTACCAATTCACATGTAGATGCCAGGCCGTTTACATTGGTCGAACGGAGAGACAGCTTAACAAACGGGTGTCAGAACACATACCTCAATGGGTCAACAAGATACAACACACAGGAGATGCTAGCCGCGAGGAGCCGACACACCGGAAGCTCCCGGCGTCTTCAATCGGCAGGCACATTGTCGCCAGTGGCCATGTTGTGTCCAGAGACACTGCATTTCGCGTGTTGTTTAGAACACAAAATACTCGCTTGTTAAAATTTGCAGAAGCAATTATGATCTATCAACGCAAGCCAGAATTGTGTAAACAGAAAGACATGTTAGTCAGCTTAAAATTACCGTGGTAGACAATCGACATTACTGTGCGAAATTGTGTATATTTCAACTTGAAGGATTTATCTAGTTAATTTCACGTAAGTTGTGTGATTTCTGCAGTATGTACCTGACGAGATGCAGCGAAATATGCCAGGCAATAAATCGTGCAATCTATTGTTTGTGTCTTCGTTATTCAAATTCACTACGGGAAAACATTGTTTTGAATATAATAAAACGTCCTTACCCTTTCCTATTTATTGACTCCCTTTAAAAATAAACAACCCCTTACAATTACTGTTTAAGTAACTTACTTAATGTAGGAGAAAATAAAACAGCGATAGACTGACCGTGGCCGCTTAATTTAGTTGGCTTTATTTTGGCTCGCATACCTGGCCAAGCCGGCGAGGTTGAAAACAAAGACCAGGGTAGCCATTTTAGTTCAGCCAAACAAAGGGAGCAGACATGTAAAAGTTCCCCGTGTGGGGAAAAGGTATTGTTGCCTTTAAAACCATGATTCTCTTCAACTATTGGTATGTTATATCTACATTATTAAAATGTATTTAGGTATTACATAGACCAGTATGTTTAATTAAGAGTTAGTTAGAATAATAAGTCAATTCTCTTAAACCAGGCTGGAAGATGTTTACCAAGGAAACACATGTGGGCGCCACGCTGTAATTTTTCCTGTTTTACAATTTCAAATCCATATGTTAAAATCTTGTATAGGCATTATGAACTTATATCTCACTAGTAGTGCTTATAACCTAGAAATATTATGTGTATCGTAGAGTATCAAACTCAGGTAAAAACCACATTCTAGGCATTTTCTCAAGGTGGGAACAGACTCTTGTTTACATACTTCAGTAGAGAACTTGTATCTGTCAATTTCATATTCCTATGTTAAAACTTCTAGGCACTGTGAACAATATCTCACTATTTATGCTTAGAAATCTGCAAATAATCTATGTACTATAGAAAGGAAGTTTTATCCATGCGGAGACATACAAATGATTACGCCTATTCCTGACTCTTAGTCAGGGGATAAAATGCTTGCCACATCATAATCTGTAACTTGGAAATATAGTGCTAAATTTTAGTACCATCCTTTTGCTAACAGATTAATAACCACTCCATAGTAGTGAAGAACATATAATCATTTCATAAAATAGTGTTAGGAGAATGCCATGTTTGAGAATATAAATTCATGAACAATTAAAGTAAACGCGTGATGTAAATGCATGTTCGGATAGGATTCAATCCCCATCGCCTCACCGTAGTAGAAACAGAAGCGAAGATTGATGTGAATAAATTGCTTGCAATATTCAGAATACTGGACCATGCGGCATAAGTTATTCTAATAAATACCCTCCGAATAATAGCAGTCATTGACAAAATATATCACAGCGGCTACTATCCTCATCTGCGGTACGCAGTGGGGAAAAACAATATATGTTTTAGTTATGGATTAACCCCTGAAGAAAATTCAAAACCATTGGCTCCGGCATTAAATTTTATGATTAAATTATTATGTATGATTATCATGTACTTAATATCAGAGAAATGTACATGTATGTTTTTTTTCTGGTATGAGAATTTTCTCTGTTCTGATTGTTACTTTTTCCTGTGGGAATATACATTTTAATGTTGCACCTTGGGGACATTAGAGGATGTTGATAGTAAGAATCCATGTGTATGTCAGTACTTAAGAAGCCAATGTTGAATAGTCTTGACCTAATGATGATTATAGTGCCGAAAGGAAGACGCGGCATTAGAAACCACAGAGATTCTATATAGGCTATTCTCTTCAAGTAATGAGAGAGACAATATCAACATAGTTGGATGGACAGAATGACTTCACTCATCTAATAGTCCCAGTAACAACAGAACAAAATATAAGTGAGAAAATACCTTACTCACTATTAAGAGTCAGAATGGCTCTACTCAGCAATGAGGGACAGTGGAACGTGGACACCCACTCCTTTCCCCTTCTCCCCTTGTTGTTTTGTATTTGTGTTTGTAATTGTGTTGTAAACCTTTTACCATAACACAGTAGGTTAATGCTCGTGTTGTATTCTTGTCATCCCTTTTCTATAGAAGAGAAGCAGGTGGTGGTTGAATGTGGTGGGACTATATCACTAAACCTGGATCCTGGGTCAACAGCCAGAAAGTGAATGTCCTAACCATAGTCTGCATCTAGAAATACCCATGGACTGCTGCGCTCAATAGCTCCATAGCGAGCAACAGATAAATTCGAAGACAACTGACTGGGTGAGTGATTAAGTCCTATTTTAGTAGGAATATCCAGGATGGACTTCAAGATCTAATAATCTACAAAGATGAAGATCATCAGAGTACTGACAACAGTGTATCGTCTGCGTTACTTCTGAGAAGTATCACCTATGGCCTCATCATTCAACCAAGTCAGTGAAACTGGGACAATCCTTCTAGTAAGTTACTAAAACTAACAACAGTGAGTAACCTTCAACTGTTGGTTGGATTACCAAGTTAATATCCACAATGGATAAGTCTTCGAAAGAATGTCTCACAGCTGCAACAGTCAAACATAGGAATTCCAGCCATGCAACACCAAGTTCTAGCTATGAACACCAACTCAAAATGGGAGAAGACACTGAACCACATAAGCCAATACAACCAAGGTACAAACTTAATATCATCTGAAACATAACTACGAAACCAGATTACCTCAAGGTTCCAAACCCTGAACACCATCAGATAAAAGACCATATGAAAGCAGCTAAATGTCTCTACATCTGCAACAAGAGGAATCATCTAATTGTTTGCAACCCTGTTACTGTGCTGGATTTATTCATCTGTGGATATATGTAGGTATAGATCAATTGTGGCCCTAGTCACAGATACTACCATGAGATGCCTCTCAGTCATATAAAGTTCTACACTGGACTAGATAACAACGACTAATTCCTTGCCGGTCCAATGTCAGCCTAAATGCCATGGGTTATAGACTCGCGACTAGGTGGGTGAAACCTTTGTGTAAGCCAATTTGGTAGTCGGATATTAGAAGCCGAGAAGCTGAATGGACGTCAACTTTTCATCAGACCTGATGATAAAGGGAATTACCTTCTGCAAAGCTTATGTGGAAATCCTGAAGTATGACCAACCGGAGGCACCAAATTTCACAAAAAGGGCACCGAGCCTAAGGCAACAGAATATTCGTGATTCTAGCCCCAAACGGAGGGGATATATGGTGTGTGATTTTTCAATTCCTGGATTATGGAGTATAAAATAGTCACCAGCCAATTACCAGTGGATAAATATTAGGAACATAACTGAGTGCATTAATTCGGTACCCAGATAATGGGAAAAGGATCTAATCGACAGCAAAGATGAACCCTTAACCGCACACCAGGAGAAAAATGACTCTATTAATTAGTTTAATTAGTAATACAAAATGCTGTTTATGTGTTGGTTTTTTTTCTGAAGGTAACAGGTCAGTAGTTTTTTTTCCAATGGTATATATATGGTATAGTATTTTGACACCAACTCATTATTTTTAAAATGAGAGAATGGTGAAAGGTGTCAGAAATAAATGTTATGTTGGGGTTCTATGTACTTTGATCATTATTTGCCTTAATTATGAGGGAAAATGAAAGTAGACCCAATTTGTGGTTGTTGTGTTGTTTGTAATAACCTGTGTTTTTTTCTGGGGTCACTGGGTACTATATTGTAATAATGCAATGAATCCCATGCCTGTCTGAAAATGCATAGTGTTTATTACACCTATATATATATGTAACTGCAGATCTTGAGTTAATACCTGAACTGTTTGTCCAAAAGTGTTGTGTACATCAAGTAAATGTGGTGTCCAACAAGTGGTTGTTTATATGTTGTGAGCAATCAATATCCTTCTAGCACTATAGTTAATTTAAAGGGTGATGAAGTGGGAAGGAAAACCTACACACAGATGCCATTGGTTCAAGGATTGAACTCTTTTCTCCTGGGATTTGTGGTAAATATCCCTGATCACCCTGCATTCTAACCAGTGACGAGAGAATCAATAATACCCCCTAGACATTGTAACGAAATATTCTTAGGAATTAAAATCCACATCCCACAGAACTCCAAGGCATAGTGCCTTCCAAAGTCTTCTCCTCCCATGGTGAACAAGATCTCGGGCTGGTCAGGCGTAGGACTAATGCCTGACAGACACTTCACCAACAACTGAGGATCATCCCTCGATGACTTACTAAATCACAAGTTCCACTCCGCAGATGACGTCTGGGTCGACCCTAGAATCCTAGATGTCCCCAACTGAAGAAAAGTACTGTAGCACAATACCCTAGTATATAAGAGCCGGGTTGCTCTTCTGTCTTTCAAGTCAATGGGAAACACTTATCAGCAACCTATAACTGGAGCGACGGCTCCATAGTACCACAATGTCACAATTGCATGATCCAACAGGTGAATGTACGAACTCAATCATATTAATAATTAACATGTCACTATCGTAAACAGTTCTATAGGTATCAACTACCTTCACAGCCTACAATGTCTTTGTCCACCAACACCTAGGAATTTGGTATATCCATACCCTCACAAGAATGCCTTCCGGTGTTTACTAGACTCGGCAATCACTGTGTTAGGTCACTTGACCATGTTTCGGCTTCAATAAGGTTCACAACTGTAGATTCCCACCATAGTAAACAGGAAGTTATACAATGTGTCCCATGACGACCCAGCCGGGCCGGAAGCATAATAAACAGGCCATTGTGACTGGTAAACAGAGATCACTCATCCAACACTACTGAAATTCATTGCCTTGAAAGTATCAAGGTCCTAACTTAGTTTGACCTGTACCAGTACCTTACTGGCTGGAACCAATAGACGCTTTAGTCTTTGACCCTACCTGGATCAGTTGACTAACTTCGTCGGACTCGTTGCGGTGGTCTTAGCATAGACCTACCGGGCTAATCTCAACTCAATTGACTCTCAAGAGTTGACTGTAGGCAGATTCAGATGACTGCTCCCAGTAATGCCTCAAACCTCATCTTGATTGGCACTGGAACGAGCAAGTCCCGTCGAGTTTATGGTTGAACTCATGAATCTCCATCGGATCTAACCTATAACAGATCCTGAAACATGGAGGGGTTGGTGTGAGTACTCAACTACAACAAGGACTACACTGCATCTCCACATTGACACATGCCTCTCAGTAATATATATAATATATGTAATACATGCCTCTCAGTAATATATATATATAATATAATGATCATCAACATCATAGATCCACTCTTTACTACATACAATGTATAGGCATGAGGCTGCAAGATAAAGCAATAATACACAAGTGTATAGTCAAGTAACTCGTCTGGGCAATAGATAGCCCAATAGCACCAGAGTAGACTATGACTCTGTCAACGTATCCTTCGCCTGGTGCTAGTCCACTCATGTTTCTTCACCATCCACCAACCAGAAAATACACCTAATTCTCTTTCAGTGTAGTGGTTACATTATCTAGGAGGTGCCCAGCCGGACATATCCTCCTCACCTACCTAACTCAACAATTAATCTGTCACTTCACCCATTGATCAATTAATTAAACATAACTCATTAATGACTACACAACATTAATAAATTATATACATCACAATTCATTAACGTAGCATTAACCAATTATAAACTATGAATTGTTAAACTTAATTAACAAACTCATAACACAGCAACAGCTTCTGTTCTGGGATCTCCGTCCCAGAACAACGTTTGACCTTTCTTAATTGACCTTCATCCATGACGGTCAAGTCTGTGCAGGTCTAGCACAGATATGGTGGCCATCCACCGAAAACGCTTTCCCACAGCTGCTGTGGGCCCAGCGCATCTTAGTCCGTGGCGAGTTAGGCCACGTCATCCATTTTAGAGAGGCTTCCAGCCCCTCATCACCTAAATCTCCAGCCCACCAAATCCTGTCCAATTCGCGCAGTGGATACTACTACTTCCTCACGGCAGTGAATCAGTTACTCCATTAACAAAGTCAGGTTTCTTGAAGAGGAGAATAATAGAGACAGACCAGGTTCTGTACATAGTTCGGATCTACACAGATGCAACGGCCTCAATTACAGAGTGCCGCATCGCTCTCGGTCGGGTATGTTAATTCCACCACCAGTTACACACAATCACTTTGGATCGGACATGCAACATAACAGTCGGTCGGGCAGGCCTAATAACCAGTCGGTCAGATAGTCATACGCACGAGTGGATATGCATGGTCACTCTGGCGGACGGGCATGTAAACAAGCAGTGACATCAGGCATCATAAATACTTTCTATCAACCGCTATTCAGTAAATACAAAACATTTCTGCCTATGTGGAATAGCACTGGCATCTTCACACAGCAAGTAATTACCTGCACATCCCAATGAAATAACACTACCTTGTTTCCCGGAATAGTAACCACCACTGATATAAGACATAAGTTACAATCCTATTCTAGATAAGCAAATGACACATCACTATCAAATGATGCTAACATCACAATGTAACGAATGTCAAAATTCCTTACAGCCCTGAGTATGTAATCCCTAAACCAGATAGTTAACACATCTGTTACACAGTTGGTAAATTACCCGAACATACTTACACATAGCAGTGAAAATATCAAGGTACATGTCACTAACCATGCATATAATTTGTAATCTAACAGTAAATTCTATCAGATATACTAACATCGGATTTACACTATTATCAGATGGAACCCACATACACAGGCCTAATGTTTATACACACACAACAATTGGCGTTACCTGACGCGTCTGACAAACACATTACCTAGCCAATCAATAACAGCTAATTAAAAATGCCGACAGGCTATGGCCAATTTATGCGCTCCGCGGGTATAATTATTTCGGTCGGCCATTAAACGTCTTTCGACTGCTGGCAGTGTATTTAAGGACAATGGCTACTTCATAAAGTAATACATTACCTGTGATCTTAGAGTCACAACATTTCACTGCAGGTGTTCGCTCTGGCTACGATAAACGACATCTCTTTTAGCAGTGAGTTACTGCGGCCTTCCCTGATGAAATTTGGCTGGCGACTGACGTAGGATAGCTAAGTGCGCGGCTACAAGGACTTCTCGGGCCCCGAGAGTCCCAAGGATCATGGAGAAATCCAAAACCACGTGAGTCCCGAGAATTTGTGAGTCCAACGTGCCAACAACCACGTACGCACTGGGCTGGGGACATTCTAGCATCTTCCAGAAGTCACCCGAATTATGACGTCATGGACTATTTTCACCGGGGAATTCCCTAGTTATGGTCACCATATCAAAGGAGACTAACCCGTCTTACTCTGACCAAAGGGAAATAATACAGAGAACAGACTGTATCTAGTCCTGTTTCGTCACAGATGGATGCATTAGAGTCAAGTCTGGCACAGAGGGCCTCAGTATACAATGATGCTGCAAAAAAAGTTTTCATTCTTAACAAAACTAGAAGCTACAGAAGAAGAGATTCATGAAGGAGTTAGTGCTTTATGCCAAACATATCCTGAAGATGTGGACATGAATCTTGTAGGAGAAGTCAAGCATTTTCATCAATATGTTAGACATAGTCAAGCCCATAGTTCAGCGGAACAAGATAGTCTGACACATCAGGATCTGTATAGGGTAATATTTAACGATCGTGTCCAATCAGCATTCTCTAATGTAGAAGGAATTTTGAGATTGTTTCTTAGTATGATGGTTGCAAGTTGCTCTGGAGAAAGATCTTTTTCTCAGCTGAAAAGGATAAAAAATTAATTTAGAACAACAATGACTCAAGATAAATTATGTTCCCTCAGTCTCATGTGCATAGAAAGTGACAAACTATGCAGTTTATCATTTGATGATGTCATCAGTGACTTTGCTCTGGCAAAGGTAAGAAAGAAAATATTTTAGTTTAATATAATTCCGTAATCCTTATAACATGTTTCAAGAGATTAGATAAGCCTTTGTAAATTGTGCCTTTTAAAAGAACTTTTGTTTCTTTTTACCAGAGTTTGAATTTTAAGTTTGTTATGAATAAAAATGATTTTAAGTTAAAGATTTATTATTTCACTATCAATATACTTCTTAATTGTATTTCAGTTTAACCCTCTAGGTATCCGAAAATCATATTTGTCACTGACATAGAATATCTGGACTTATAAAGAGCCCCATATTTCAAATAGCTCAGGGCCTTATCAAGTCTAAATCTGGCCCTGTACTTGTGAGGCTGTAGCAACAAATATTGTAAAACTGTGAGGCTGTAGTAAGAAATATTGTCAAACTGTGAGGCTGTAGTAAAACATATTGTAAAAATGTGAGGCTGTAGTAACAAATATTGTCAAACTGTGAGGCTGTAGTAACAAATACTGTAAAATTGTGAGACTGTATAATAAATACTGTAATACTGTGAGGCTGTAGTAACAAATACTGTAATATTGTGAGGCTGTATAACAAATACTGTAAACTTGTGAGACTGCAGTAACAGATACTGTACACAAGTCAATATGTCAAGCAGAGAATACTGGATGTGGCAGGCATGTTCTAGAACAACACGGAAGCAGTCTGTCTGTGGTTCTGGAGGCAAATAAAATAAATGGACAAATATCAATGGTCCCAGTCATGAACACTGACCATTGTGCCTACAATGTTGTCTGACCAGGGCCATGCCAGGCTGGGTGGGCTGTATGGGCTGAGTGGGCTGGGTGGGCTGTGGCCTGCTAGTCAGCTGTCTGCATGAGGTCCAGATTTCTAGTCTTACAGTAACCACAATGACAAGTTGTTGGCTTGAGTTTTATCATAAAAATGATTGACACACTCTAAACACAGACAACTGAACTTGTATTTATATCTGTTAACATATTTATGTAACATATGTCTGTCTCACAGTCTTTAAAGTATGTATATAACATCTGTCTGTCACACAACCTTTAACACATACATATAACATCTGTCTGTCACACAACCTTTAACATATGTATATAACATCTGTCTGTCACACAACCTTTAACATATCATATAACTGTCTGTCACACAACCTTTAACATATGTATATAACATCTGTCTGTCACACAACCTTTAACATATGTATATAACATCTGTCTGTCACACAACCTTTAACATATGCATATAACATCTGTCTGTCACACAACCTTTAACACATACATATAACATCTGTCTGTCACACAACCTTTAACATATGCATATAACATCTGTCTGTCACACAACCTTTAACATATGCATATAACATCTGTCTGTCACACAACCTTTAACACATACATATAACATCAGTCTGTCACACAATCTTTAACATATGTATATAACATCTGTCTGTCACACAACCTTTAACATATGCATATAACATCTGTCTGTCACACAACCTTTAACACATACATATAACATCTGTCTGTCACACAACCTTTAACATATGTATATAACATCTGTCTGTCACACAACCTTTAACATATGCATATAACATCTGTCTGTCACACAACCTTTAACATATCATATAACTGTCTGTCACACAACCTTTAACATATGTATATAACATCTGTCTGTCACACAACCTTTAACATATGTATATAACATATGTCTGTCACACAACCTTTAACATATGCATATAACATCTGTCTGTCACACAACCTTTAACATATCCTATAACTGTCTGTCACACAACCTTTAACATATGCATATAACATCTGTCTGTCACACAACCTTTAACATATCATATAACTGTCTGTCACACAACCTTTACCATATGCATATACTATCTGTCTGTCACACAACCTTTAACATATGTATATAACATGTGTCTGTCACACAACCTTTAACATATCATATAACTGTCTGTCACACAACCTTTAACATATGCATATACTATCTGTCTGTCACACAACCTTTAACATATGTATATAACATCTGTCTGTCACACAACCTTTAACATATGCATATAACATCTGTCTGTCACACAACCTTTAACATATGCATATAACATCTGTCTGTCACACAACCTTTAACACATGCATATAACATCTGTCAGTCACACAAACTTTAACATATGCATATACTATCTGTCTGTCACACAACCTTTAACATATGCATATAACTGTCTGTCACATGACCTTTAACATATGCATATAACATCTGTCTGTCACACAACCTTTAACATATGCATATACTATCTGTCTGTCACACAACCTTTAACATATGCATATAACATCTGTCTGTCACACAACCTTTAACATATGTGTATAACATCTGTCTGACACACAACCTTTAACATATGCATATAACTGTCTGTCACATGACCTTTAACATATGCATATAACAACTGTCAGTCACACAACCTTTAACATATGCATATAACTATCTGTCACACAACCTTTAACATATGCATATAACTATCTGTCACACAACCTTTAACATATGCATATAACATCTGTCTGTCACACAACCTTTAACATATGCATATAATTGTCTGTCACACAACCTTTAACATATGCATATAATTGTCTGTCACACAACCTTTAACATATGCATATAACTATCTGTCACACAACCTTTAACATATGCATATAATTGTCTGTCACACGACCTTTATGGCAAGGACCCACCAGTCTGCACACCAATAAGTCAGACATGGGACAACGCATACTCACGCAAACCTCAGGTTCTGTATGACATCACACTGATGATGGACAACAGGATACCTTCATCCGACATACAGGACTTCACGTTGGAGCTCAAGCCAACGAACACAAGCAAGCAAGCATATAACATCAGTCTGTCACACAACCTTTAACATAAGCATATAACTGTCTGTCACACAACCTTTAACATATGCATATAACATCTGTCTGTCACACAACCTTTAACATATGCATATAACATCTGTCTGTCACACAACCTTTAACATATGCATATAACATCTGTCTGTCACATGACCTTAACATATGCATATAACTGGCTGTCACACAACCTTTAACATATGCATATAACTGTCTGTCACACAACCTTTAACAAATGCATATAACTGTCTGTCACACAACCTTTAACATATGCATATAACTGTCTGTCACACAACCTTTAACATAAGCATATAACTGTCTGTCACACAACCTTTAACATATGCATATAACTGGCTGTCACACAACCTTTAACATAAGCATATAACTGTCTGTCACACAACCTTTAACATATGCATATAACATCTGTCTGTCACACAACCTTTAACATATGCATATAACATCTGTCTGTCACACAACCTTTAACATATGCATATAACATCTGTCTGTCACACAACCTTTAACATATGCATATAACATTTGTCTGTCACACAACCTTTAACATATGCATATAACATCTGTCTGTCACACAACCTTTAACATATGTATATAACATCTGTCTGTCACACAACCTTTAACATATGCATATAATATCTGTCTGTCACACAACCTTTAACATATTTATATAACTGTCTGTCACACAACCTTTAACATATGTATATAACATCTGTCTGTCACACAACCTTTAACATATGCATATAACATGTATCTGTCACACAACCTTTAACATATGTATATAACTGTCCGGTCACACAACCTTTAACATATGTATATAACATCTGTCTGTCACACAACCTTTAACATATGTATATAACATCTGTCTGTCACACAACCTTTAACATATGTATATAACATCTGTCTGTCACACAACCTTTAACATATGCATATAACATCTGTCTGTCAAACAACCTTTAACATATGTATATAACATCTGTCTGTCACACAACCTTTAACATATGTATATAACATCTGTCTGTCACACAACCTTTAACATATGCATATAACATCTGTCTGTCACACAACCTTTAACATATGCATATAACATCTGTCTGTCACACAACCTTTAACATATGCATATAACATCTGTCTGTCACATGACCTTTAACATATGCATATAACTGGCTGTCACACAACCTTTAACATATGCATATAACTGTCTGTCACACAACCTTTAACAAATGCATATAACTGTCTGTCACACAACCTTTAACATATGCATATAACTGTCTGTCACACAACCTTTAACATAAGCATATAACTGTCTGTCACACAACCTTTAACATATGCATATAACTGGCTGTCACACAACCTTTAACATAAGCATATAACTGTCTGTCACACAACCTTTAACATATGCATATAACATCTGTCTGTCACACAACCTTTAACATATGCATATAACATCTGTCTGTCACACAACCTTTAACATATGCATATAACATCTGTCTGTCACACAACCTTTAACACATGCATATAACATTTGTCTGTCACACAACCTTTAACATATGCATATAACATCTGTCTGTCACACAACCTTTAACATATGTATATAACATCTGTCTGCCACACAACCTTTAACATATGCATATAATATCTGTCTGTCACACAACCTTTAACATATTTATATAACTGTCTGTCACACAACCTTTAACATATGTATATAAAATCTGTCTGTCACACAACCTTTAACATATGCATATAACATGTGTCTGTCACACAACCTTTAACATATGTATATAACTGTCTGTCACACAACCTTTAACATATGTATATAACATCTGTCTGTCACACAACCTTTAACATATGTATATAACATCTGTCTGTCACACAACCTTTAACATATGTATATAACATCTGTCTGTCACACAACCTTTAACATATGCATATAACATCTGTCTGTCACACAACCTTTAACATATGTATATAACATCTGTCTGTCACACAACCTTTAACATATGTATATAACATCTGTCTGTCACACAACCTTTAACATATGTATATAACATCTGTCTGTCACACAACCTTTAACATATGCATATAACATCTGTCTGTCACACAACCTTTAACATATGTATATAACATCTGTCTGTCACACAACCTTTAACATATGCATATAACATTTGTCTGTCACACAACCTTTAACATATGCATATAACATCTGTCTGTCACACAACCTTTAACATATGTATATAACATCTGTCTGTCACACAACCTTTAACATATGCATATAACATCTGTCTGTCACACAACCTTTAACATATTTATATAACTGTCTGTCACACAACCTTTAACATATGTATATAACATCTGTCTGTCACACAACCTTTAACATATGCATATAACATGTATCTGTCACACAACCTTTAACATATGCATATAACTGTCTGTCACACAACCTTTAACATATGCATATAACTGGCTGTCACACAACCTTTAACATAAGCATATAACTGTCTGTCACACAACCTTTAACATATGCATATAACATCTGTCTGTCACACAACCTTTAACATATGCATATAACATCTGTCTGTCACACAACCTTTAACATATGCATATAACATCAGTCTGTCACACAACCTTTAACATATGCATATAACATCTGTCTGTCACACAACCTTTAACATATGCATATAACATCTGTCTGTCACACAACCTTTAACATATGCATATAACATCTGTCTGTCACACAACCTTTAACATATGCATATAACATCTGTCTGTCACACAACCTTTAACATATGTATATAACATCTGTCTGTCACACAACCTTTAACATATGCATATAACACCTGTCTGTCACACAACCTTTAACATATTTATATAACTGTCTGTCACACAACCTTTAACATATGTATATAACATCTGTCTGTCACACAACCTTTAACATATGCATATAACATGTGTCTGTCACACAACCTTTAACATATGTATATAACACTTATTTGTCACACAAACTTCCTTTTCATCTCTGTTGGGTAACACTTCCCAGTTCCTCTACAGCTGGAACATTCACCGAATCCTCTGTTGACCATGATCCAGATTCTCCAAAGGTTCCTTGCCTCGAGATATTCTCAGGCCTCGTCTAGATCTGTGGGGAAGGTAGCTCACACCAGGCATCACACATCTCTGGTGTCAGTATTTATATGTATATGAACTCTGTATGACTATATGTCTCTGTATGTATATGAACTCTGTCTCTGTATGTTATTTTCTCCACGATACTTCTAGTGGTTGTACAATCTGTCGGGTTGTATAGTTGCCAGTTAGTCCAATAGCTATGTATCAATGACACCACTTAACCAATCAGTCCCTTAGCTATGTATCAATGACACCACTTAACCAATCAGTCCCTTAGCTATGTATCAATGACACCACTTAACCAATCAGTCCCTTAGCTATGTATCAATGACACCACTTAACCAATCAGTCCCTTAGATATGTATCAATGACACCACTTATGCAATTATTCCCTCAGCTATGTATCAATGACATCACTTAACCAATCAGTCCGTTAGCTATTTATCAATGACATCACTTAACCAATCAGTCCCTTAGCTATTTATCAATGACACAACGTATCCAATCAGTGCCTTCGCTATTTTTATTTACCAATGACACCACTTAGCCAATCTTAGAATGATCTTGCATATTTTCTCATTCAGGCACTGACAAACTGGAGTTTTTTAAGCAGAAATAATTACCAACAAGAATTAATTAATCAAATAATTACTGAAAATTAACAACTGAATGTACAGACTGCTATGGTGTCTGACATTGTTCACACAAGGGTACAAGAAGAGTGGCCAGACAGAAACAAACTGGGACATTCATCTCATACAACATAGTATCACAACTAGATATCTACATGGCGGACATACTCTCGGACCAGAGGTTTACCAGTCAAACAGTTTAGTTGACAAACATCCCCACTGTTGACCTTTCACCTGTCCTAGATTGTGACAAAAGTATTTGGTTTCCCCTAGCATCCCCTGCCCTTCCATTTGTTCTGGATCAGTCAACAGCCTTCATGAGTTTCGTGTCCTGTGCCGTTTCTTTTTTCCAAGGTTGTACAGTCTGCAGAGCATGATCTAACCGGGCAGCAGTAGTCTCCCCTGCATCTCTGGCTCAAGGTCATTGAGCAGAAGTTCAGATATTCTGCTGCGTAGACGACCTCCAACCTGCAACAAGGTCACATACAACAGGATAACTTCCAAGGCAATGATGTCATGTCACATACGACCAGCCACATCTGTGCCGGTACAACAAGGTCACATACAACAGGATAACTTCCAAGGCAATGACATCATGTCACATATGACCAGCCACATCTGTCACAGGGCGACTAGTGTAGAAAATAGAAATAGAACATTGACAAAGAGAAGTGCAATGTAGCACCATCAATAGATAGGTGCTACGTTGCGCTTCTCTTTGTCAATGTTCTATTTCTATTTTCTGATGTGCTTGCCCATCAGTTTCTCTCTATCTGTCTGTCATATGACAACATTTGTGCTGGTACATGGTGCTACCTCCACCTACTGGTGTTCACAACTGGACCCATGTACTAACCCACAAATACAAGGTCTGCTACAAGCAACTGTGGACAGGATGGACAGAATGACCCAGCTGGCAGCCTGAAGCCTTGACCCCTATACAGTCCTCTCATTCTTGGGGCTGCACACAGGTCTACCAGCAGTAAACTAAGACAGGATGGGGCAACGGTTTCACTACCAAGTATACCCCTCTCCCACCACAAGTTGAAAGCTCAGGTTAGGGCAGTTGTGCAATGACCAACCGCAAGAAATATTAGTTGGGGAGCCCCAGAGAAACACAGTGTTGAAATGTAGCCAGACACGGGCTTGGTCAGAAAAGAGACAGACTGGAGGCTTCAGTGTTAGGCTTTGAAATATACCATAGTGTTAGAAATATTTGTAGTGAAATCTTAGACTACAACGAACAACAAAGAGTACATACACATTTCTCACATTTCATAGGAGATTACAGACAAGACAACAAGACTGGTATATTATGTGTGTACAGCTTGACACAAAGTGTACATGATGCTCTCTTGAACCATTCATTTCAGACAAGGGAGATCACTGCCATGTCACGAAGGAGATTTAGCTTCCTTGACAATGAGTGGGAAAGGCACAGGTATGTTTTGTGATAGGAAAGCCTGGTACTTACCGTCTTAGGTCTCTGGACAGCCTTGGTCTGCCTACTCAAGTAGATGGCCGGGTCTGTGGGCAGTTCACCAAATGGGGTCATGCTGCGCTGGGCCAGTTGTCTGGCAGTGGGAGGCCAGCCACTGACCCCTGTCGAGGGACGGCTGCGTCTGCTGGAGTGGGCTGAACTGCTGCGGGCTCGCTGGGCAGCTGCAGACCAAGTCAACATGGGGTCAATACTCACTTTCTGAATACCACAAGGCATGTAACACACACGGAACACAGGTGAACATATCACATATACAAGTGAACATATCACATATGCAAGTGAACATATCACATACACAAGTGAACATATCACATACACAAGTGAAAAAATCACATACACAAGTGAACATATCACATATACAGGTGAACATATCACATACACAATATAACATACACAAGTGAACATATCACATACACAAGTGAACATATCACATACACAAGTGAACATATCACATACACAGGTGAACATATCACATAAACAAGTGAACATATCACATACATAAGTGAACATATCACATACATAAGTGAACATATCACATACATAAGACATAAGTGAACATATTACATACACAAGTGAACATATCAAATTCACAGGACACAGGTGAACATATCACATCATATCACAGGCACAGGTGAACATACCACATACACAAGTGAACATATCACATACAGAAGTGAATCATATACACAATAAAGACAAAACACAGGTGAATACAGGTGAAAATTGTGCGGTTTCATAGGAAATAGTTGAGGATGGTCTTATTTTCTGTACCACTTTCAACTTTGGCATCCACTCAACAAACTCTGGCACAGACTCGTCCAACTCTGGAATTGACTCGTCCAACTCTGGCATCAACTGGTCCAACTCTGGAACTAACTCATCCAACTCTGGAACTAACTCATCCAACTCTGGCATCAACTGGTCCAACTCTGGAACTAACTCATCCAACTCTGGAACTAACTCATCCAACTCTGGCATCAACTGGTCCAACTCTGGAATTGGCTCATCCAACTCTGGCACTGACTCACCCAACTCTGGCATCAACTGGTCCAACTCTGGCACTGACTCACCCAACTCTGGCATCAACTGGTCCAACTCTGGCATTGACTCTTACAACTCTGGAATTGACTCGCTCGTCCAACTCTGGCACTGACTCGCCCAACTCTGGCATCAACTGATCTATATCAAACAGATTCGCCTTCTTTCCTGTTCTATGTCACTACATTCTACCCTACATTCTGTATTCACCTTCTTCCCTACTTCCTTTAGCTACATTCTCCCTTCTGATGCCGCTATATCACATCTTTCTTTCTATTCTTCCCTCCAATCTTCACTCCAAATCTTTTCTTTCCACACTTCTCTTCTTCTTTCTCCCAGTCCTTGTGTATTTTCTCCCTTCACAAGTTCACACGCTGGCTTTGTCTGTCCCAACACAAGACTGCTACACTCATGTATGAAGTTCCTAGCTGGCTTTGTCTGTCCCAACACAAGACTGCTACACTCATGTATGAAGTTCCTAGCTGGCTTTGTCTGTCCCAACACAAGACTGCTACACTCATGTATGAAGTTCCTAGTTTACTTTGTACAAACAGAAAAT
>JACEFZ010004374.1:0-22500 GCA_014155875.1 Cepaea nemoralis | reverse complement strand
AACAGATCATAGACCTGCAGACATTGACACATACAGTTAGAGCAACAGATCATAGACCTGCAGACATTGACACACACAGTTAGAGCAACAGATCATAGACCTGCAGACATTGACACATACAGTTAGAGCAACAGATCATAGACCTGCAGACATTCACACATACAGTTAGAGCAACAGATCATAGACCTGCAGACATTCACACATACAGTTAGAGCAACAGATCATAGACCTGCAGACATTCACACATACAGTTAGAGCAACAGATCATAGACCTGCAGACATTGACACACACAGTTAGAGCAACAGATCATAGACCTGCAGACATTGACACATACAGTTAGAGCAACAGATCATAGACCTGCAGACATTGACACATACAATTATAATAACAGATCATAGACCTGCAGACATTGACACATACAGTTACAATAACAGATCACAGACCTGCAGACATTGACACACACAGTTACAGCAACAGATCATAGACCTGCAGACACTGACACATACAGTTACAGTAACAGATCATAGACCTGTAGACATTGACACATATAGTTACAATAACAAGGGGGCTGTGTGGTCTCAAGGTATGGTGTCCACCTCGAGTGCTGGAGGTCCCGGGTTCAAGCCTCGGTGAGACCGGGATTTTTTCACATCGACTTCTAGTAAAAAATTTCCCCCTGGTCCTCTGGTAGTGGAGAATCGGACGCCCATGTGTATTGTTCGCATGTAAAAATCCCTGGCAGTTTTGAAATTAAAAAAGATTAGCCTAAACGCGCCGCTGCCCGGGCAAAATTTTGTGTTAAAATTCTACCCAAAGTATTTCAGGATCCTCGCCGGTGCTACGGAGTTCGTGCACTGAGCTGAGTTTCTCCAGACTCAGGTTTGAGTTAGGAGAAGAAGGGAGCACTTATGGGTTGCACCCATGTGCCGCGATGTTGATCCGTCGACTAAACTAAAACTAAACAGTTACAATAACAGATCATAGACCTGCAGACATTGATACATACAGTTAGAGCAACAGATCATAGACCAGCAGACATTGACACACACAGTTACAGCAACAGATCACAGACCTGCAGACATTGACACACACAGCTAGAGCAACAGATCACAGACCTGCAGACATTGACACACACAGTTACAGCAACAGATCACAGACCTGCAGACATTGACACACACAGTTACAGCAACAGATCATAGACCTGCAGACATTGACACATATAGTTACAATCAGATCATAGAACCTGCAGACATTGACACATACGTTACAGCAACAGATCACAGACCTGCAGACATTGACCACACAGCAGTTACAGCAACAGATCACAGACCTGCAGACATTGACACACACAGTTACAGCAACAGATCACAGACCTGCAGACATTGACACTCACTTACAGGCAACAGATCATAGACCTGCATAGACATTGACACACACAGCTTAGAGCAACAGATCACAAGAACCTGCAGACATTGACACGACAGTTAGAGCACAGATCACAGAGCCTGCAGACTTGACACATATAGTTGAGCAGTAACAGATTTCATAACCTGCAGACATTGACACATATAGTTACAATAACAGATCATAGACCTGCAGACATTGACACATATAGTTTACAATCACAGATCATAGACCTGCAGACATTGACACATACAGTTACAGTAACAGATCACAGACCTGCAGGCATTGAACACATATAGTTACAATAACAGATCATAGACCTGCAGACATTGACTACATACAGTTACAGTAACAGATCATAGACCTGCAGACATTGACACATATAGTTACAATAACAGATCATAGACCTGCAGACATTGACACATACAAGTACAATAACAGATCATAGACCTGCAGACATTGACACACACAGTTAGAGCAACAGATCATAGACCTGCAGACATTGACTCATACAGTTATGAGCACAGATCATAGACCTGCAGACATTGACACATACAGTTAGAGCAACAGATCATAGACCTTCAGACATTGACACATACAATTATAATAACAGATCATAGACCTGCAGACATTGAACATATAGTTTACATAACAGATATCATAGACCTGCGGACATTGACACATACAATTATAATAACAGATCAGACCTGCAGACACTGAAACATATAGTTGCAATACAGATCATAGACCTTCAGACATTGACACATACATTTAGGGCAAACAGATCATAGACCTGCAGACATGTACACATACAATTATAATAACAGATCATAGACCTGCAACAACATTGAAACATATAGTTACAATAACAGATCATAGACCTGGCAGACATTGACACATACAATTATAATAACAGATCATAGACCTGCAGACATTGCAACATATAGTTGCAAAACAGAGGATCATAGACCTGCAGACATTGACACATACAGTTAGAGCAACAGATCATAGACCTGCAGACATTGACATCATACAATTACAATAACAGATCATAGACCTGCAGACATTGAAACAATATTTTACAATAACAGATCATAGACCTGCAGACATTGACACATACAGTTTGAGGCAACGATCATTAGACCTGCAGACATTGACACACATGTTAAGAGCAAACAGATCATGACCTTCAGACATGAACACATAACAGTTAGAGCAACAGATCATAGACCTGCAGACATTCACTACATACAGTTAACGAGCAAAGATGAATAGACCTGCAGACAATTCACACTTCTTAGAGCAACAGATCATAGACCTGCGACATTCAGCCCATACAGGTTTTAGAGCACAGATCTAAAGACCTGCAGACATTGACACACACAGTAAGCACAGATCATAAGACCTGCATACATTTGACTACATACATTTGAGATCAACCTTATCAAATAGACCTGCTACATTGACACAGATACAATTATAATGACAGATCATAGACCTGCAGACATTGAACACTACAGTTCAAATAACAGATCATAGACCTGCAGAGCATTGACACACACAGTTTTCAGCAGATCATAGACCTGCCGACACTGAGACACATACAGTTACAGTAACAATCTATACCGTGTAGACATTTGACACATATATTTTACATAACAAGGGGGCTGTTTGGTCTCAAGGTATGTTTTGTCCACCTCGAGTGCTGGAGGTCCCCGGGTTCAAGCCTCTGTTATACCGGGATTTTTTTCAAGATCGACTTTCTGAGGAAAATTTCCCCTGAGTCTCTGGTAGTGATATCGGGACGCCATTGGTGTATTGTTGCGCCTAGTAAAAAATCCCTATGAGGGCAGGTTTGTAACTTAAAAAAGAGTAGCCTAACGCCGATGCCCACGAGGCAACAATTTTGTGTTAAAATTCTACCAAAGTATTTCAGGATCCTCCTCCGGCGCTACGGAGTTCGTGGCACTGGCTGTGAGTTTCTCCAACTCAGGTTTTGAGTTAGGAGAAGAAGGTCACTTATGGTTTTTGCACCCATTTGCCGCGATGTTGATCCGTCGACTAAAACTAAAACTAAACAGTTACAATAACAGATCATAGAACCTGCAGACATTGATACATACAGTTAGGAGCAACAGATCATGACATCAGACATTGACACACACAGTTACAGCAACAGATCCAGACCTGCAGACATTGACACACACAGTGCTAGAGCAACAGAATCACAGAGATCCCTCATACATTGACACACACGAGATTACAGCAATACAGCTCACAGACCTGGCAGACATTGACACTACACAGTTACATAGCAACAGATCATGACCTGCAGACATTGACACATACAGTTACAGTACAGATCATAGACCTACTGGGCAGACATTGACACATATGATTACAATAACAGATCATCGAACCCTGCAAGACATTTGACGACATACAGTATACATAACAGATCACAGACCTGCATGCATTGACACATCTATTTACAATAACCGATCATAGACGCGTGCAGACATTGACACATATCTGTTACAGTAAACATCTAACATATACCGTGCAGCAATTGACACATATAATTACAATACAGTTCATAGACCTGTCAGCCATGACACATACAATTACAATAACATATCATAGCCGTGCGAATTGACACACACAGTTAGAGCAACAGATCATAGACCTGCAACATTGAAACATACAGTTAGAGCAATCAGATCATGAGACCTGCAGACATTACACATACAGTTAGGCAACGATCATAGACCTGCGCATTGACACATACAATTATACTACCAGATCATAGACCTGCAGACATTGAAAATATAGTTACAATAACAAATCATCGACCTGCAGACATTGACTACATACAATTTATAACAGATCTAGACCTGCAGACACTGAAACATATAGTTGCAATGATACATATCATAGACCCTGCAGACATTGACAGCAATACAGTTTAGGGCAACAGATTCATAGAACTGCATACTTGACACATACAATTATATAACAGATGCTATAAGAACCTGCAGACATTGAAACATATAGTTAAATACAGATAATAGAAACCTCAGACATTAGCACATACAATTATATAACAGATTCTCGACCTGCAGACAGTGAAACAATAGGTTGCAATAACAATCATAGACCTGCAGGACATTGACACATACAGTTAGAGCAACAGATCTAGACTGCAGACATTGCCACATACATACAATACAATAGATCATAGACCTTGACCAGACATTGGAAACATATAGTTTACAATACAGGATTCATAGACCCTGCGACATTGACAGATACAGTTAGAGCACAGATCATAGACCTGCGTACATTACACACACATTTAGAAGCAACGATAGATCATAGACCTGCAGACATTGCACAACAGTTGAGAGGCAAGCAGATCATAGACTGCTACATTCACACATACAGTTCATAGCACAGATCATGAGACCGCAAGACCTCCTCGCATACAGTTAGAGCACCAGATCATGTAGACCTGGCATACATTCACACATACAGTTAGAGCCAACAGATCATAGACCTGCAGACATTGACACCCACATTTAGCGCAACATTCATAGACGCTGCAGACATTGACACATACAGTTAGAGCAACAGATCATAGACCTGCAACATTGACACATCAATTATGAATACCAGATCGATAGACCTGCAGACTTGTACACATACAGTTACAATAACAGATCACAGACCTGCAGACATTGACGACACACAGTACAGCAACAGATCATAAGACCTCAGAGACACTGACACATACAGTTTACAGTAAGAAAAAACATTATCTAGACCTGTATACATTGACACATATAGTTTACAATAACAAGAGGGCTTGTTGTGGTCCAAAGTATGGTTGGTCCACCTCGAGTGCTTGGAGGTCCCGGTTTCAAGCCTCGGTGTAGACCGGGATTTTTTTCAACATCGACTTCATAGTAAAAAATTCCCCCTGGCCTGGGTAGTGAGAAATACGGACGCCCATGTTAATGTTGCGCATGTAAAAACTCCTCAGGCAGTTGAATTAAAAAGAGTAGCCCTAACGCCGCTGCCCGGGCAATTTTGTGTAAAATTCTACCCCAAAGTATTTCAGGATCCTCGCCGTTGCTACGAAGTTCGGCACTGAGCTGATTTTCTCCAAACTCAGGTTTGAAGTTTAGGAGAAGAGGGAGCAACTTATGGGTTTGCACCCATGTGCCGCACGTGTTTATCCGTCGACTAAACTAAAACTGAAACCAGTTTCAATAACAGATCATCAGACCTGCAGACATTGATACATACAGTTAGAGCAACAGATCATAGACCATCAGACATTGACACACACGTTACAGCAACATATCACGACCTGCAGACATTGACACACCCAGCTAAGCACAGATCACAGACCTGCAGACATTGACACCCACAGTTACCGGGGGGGCAAACCGGATCACAGACCTTCCAGACATTGACACACACAGTTACAGCAACCGATCATAGACCTGGAGACTTGACACATATAGTTACAATAACAGATCATAGACCTGCAACATTGACACATCCAGTAACAACAGATCACAGACCTGAGACATTGAACACACACAGTTACAGCAACAGATCACATACCTGCGACATTGACACACACACAGTTACAGCAAAGATCACAGACCTGCGACATTGACACAGCACAGTTACTAAGCCACAGATCCATAGACCTGCAGACATTGACACACACAGCTAAGGCAACATATCACAGACGCCCTGCAGACATTGACACATACAGTTCGAGCCCAATCACGACCTGCAGACATATGACCATATCAGTTACCGTACATATCTAGACCTGTCAGACATTACACATATAGTATACAATAACAGATCTAGCACTCTGCAGACATTGACACATATAATTTACAATTACGATCAAGACCTGCAGACATTGACACATACAGTTACAGTAACAATCACAGACCTGCAGGTCATTGACACATCATTTACAATAACAGATCATAGACCTGCATACATTGACACATACAGTGTACAGTAACAGATCATAGACCATGCCAGACTTTGACACATATAGTTACAATAACAGATCATAGACTGCAGACATTGACACATCAATTACACATAACAGATCATAGACCTGCAGACATTGACACACACAGTTAGAGCAACAGATCATAGACCTGCAGACATTGACACATACATTAGAGCAACAGATCATAGACCTGCAGACATGACACATACATTTATCAGCAACAGATCATAGACCTGCAGACATTGACCATACAATTATAAAACAGATATAGACTGCGCATTGAAACATATAGTCAAAACAGATCATGACCTGCAGACATTACACATACAATTATATAACAGATCTAGACCGCAGACACTAAACCATAGTTGCAATACAGACCAGCTGCAGACATTGACACATACAGTTAGGGCAACAGATCATAGACCTGCAGACATGACACATACAATTATATAACAGATCATAGACCTGCAGAATTGAAACAATAGTTACATAACAGATCATAGACCTGCAGACATGACACATACATTATAATAACAGATCATAGACCTGCCAGACATTGAAACATATAGTGCAATAACAGATCATAGACCTGCAGACATTGACACATACAGTTAGAGCAACAGATCATAGACCTGCAGACATTGACACATACAATTACAATAACAGATCATAGACATGCAGACATTGAAACATAGTAGTTACAATACAGATCATAGACCTGCAGACATTGACACATACAGTTAGAGCAACGATCATAGACCTGCAGACATGACACACATAGTTAGAGCAACAGATCATAGGACCTGCAGCATTGACACATACAGTTAGAGCAACAGATCATAGACCTGCAGACATTCACACATACAGTTAGAGCAACAGATCATAGACCTGCAGACATTCACACATACAGTTTAGAGCAACAGATCATAGACCTGCAGACATTCACACATACAGTTAGAGCAACAGATCATAGACCTGCAGACATTGACACACACACAGTTAGAGCAACGATCATAGACCTGCAGACATTGACACATACAGTTAGAGCAACAGATCATAGACCTGCAGACATTGACACATACAATTAATAACGATCATAGACCTGCAGACATTGACACATACAGTACAATAACAGATCATAGACCTCAGACATTGACACACACAGTTACAGCAACAGATCATAGACCTGCAGACACTGACACATACAGTTACAGTAACAGATCATAGACTGTAGACATTGACAATATAGTTACAATAACAAGGGGCTGTGTGGTCTCAAGGTTGGTGTCACACCTCGAGTGCTGGAGGTCCGGGTTCAAGCCTCGGTGAGACCGGGATTTTCACATCGACTTCTAGTGAAAATTTCCCTGTCTCTGGTAGTGAGATCGGACGCCCATGTGTATGTTGCGCATGTAAAAATCCCTAGGCAGTGTAATTAAAAAGAGTAGCCAACGCCGCTGCGCGGGCAAAATTTGTGTTAAAATTCTACCCAAGTATTCAGGATCCTCGCCGTGCTACGGAGTTCGTGCACTGAGCTGAGTTTCTCCAGACTCAGGTGAGTTAGGAGAAGAAGGGAGCACTTATGGTGCACCCATGTGCCGCGATGTTGATCCGTCGACTAAACTAAAATTAAACAGTTACAATAACAGATCATAGACCTGCAGACATTGACACATATAGTTACAATAACAGATCATAGACCTGCAGACATTGACACATATAGTTACAATAACAGATCATAGACCTGCAGACATTGACACATATAGTTACAATAACAGATCATAGACCTGCAGACATTGACACATATAGTTACAATAACAGATCATAGACCTGCAGACATTGATACATACAGTTAGAGCAACAGATCATAGAACCATCGCAATTGACACATATAGTTACATAACATATCATAGACCTGCAGACATTGACACATACAGTTAGAGCAATAGATCATGCACCTGCAGACATTGACACATATAGTTACAATAACAGATCATAGACCTGCAGATATTGACACATATAGGTACAATAACAGATCATAGCCAGCAGAAATTGACACATATAGTTACAATAACAGATCATAGACCTGCAGATATTGACACATATAGGTACAATAACAGATCATAGACCTGCAGAAATTGACACATATAGTTACAATAACAGATCATAGACCTGCAGATATTGACACATATAGGTACAATAACAGATCATAGACCTGCAGAAATTGACACATATAGTTACAATAACAGATCATAGACCTGCAGACATTGACACATACAGTTAGAGCAACAGATCATAGCCAGCAGAAATTGACACATATAGTTACAATAACAGATCATAGACCTGCAGATATTGACACATATAGGTACAATAACAGATCATAGACCTGTAGACATTGACACATACAGTTACAGCAACAGATCATAGACCTGCAGACATTGACACATACAGTTACAGTAACAAATCATAGACCTGCAGACATTGACACATATAGTTACAATAACAGATCATAGACCTGCAGATATTGACACATACAGTTACAGTAACAGATCATAGACCTGCAGACATTGACACATACAGTTACAGTAACAAATCATAGACCTGCAGACATTGACACATATAGTTACAATAACAGATCATAGACCTGCAGATATTGACACATACAGTTACAGTAACAAATCATAGACCTGCAGACATTGACACATACAGTTACAGTAACAAATCATAGACCTGCAGACATTGACACATATAGTTACAATAACAGATCATAGACCTGCAGATATTGACACATATAGTTACAATAACAGATCATAGACCTGCAGATATTGACACATACAGGTAGAGCAACAGATCATAGACCTGCAGACATTCACACATACAGGTAGATCTCCACACCAACCACCCACATATCCCACAACCACACCCCCAACATCTACATACCATACCCCACATCTATATACCACACCCCACATCTATATACCACACCCCACATCCACACATCTCACAACCACACACCCCACATCCACAAACCCCAAAACCACACACTCCACATATACACACCCCACATTTCCACACCAACCACCCACACTTCCCACTCCAACATCTGCATACCACACCCCACATCTACACACTGCACAACCACACACCCCCAACCACACACCCCCAACCACACACCACACATCTATACACCCTATATCTACACATCCCACAACCACACACCCGACATACAACCATCTACCCACACCTCTACCAGTAATAAACTGGTGTACACATCCCATACACAATCCCACAACCACACATTTGTACCCACACAACCACACACCCCACATCTACATACTCCACATGCGACCATCCGCACATCCCACAACCACACATACACACACCTCACAACCACATATGACACAACTGGCAGTCTCCAGACAAGACAGACCACAAACCCACCTGAGACTGCAGCACGTCCACCCGCTGAAAGGCGTGCAGCTTTAGACTCCTCTCCAGACTGGACTGCTTCCTGTACGCCTCCAGGTCCCTCTTGGCTCGCTCCTGCTCCATGTGTGTCTGCTTGTTGCACCTGTCCAGGTCAGATTCCAGCCGCCTCAGCCGGAGATCTCTGTCCACCAACTCTTCGGTCTGTGCCACAGATGCCACAACAAGTCAGGTGTGTGAATGTGCAGGGGGTAGGTAGGCAGGTGGAAGGGAGGAAGAGATGGGGAAGATACCTGTGTACCTGTGTGCCCACGCAGGTACTACTATGTATGTACTGTGTCCTGACAGGAACGTGGTGAGTTCAAGTCAGTTTGAAGCATGCAGAATATATTGAGTGAGATTGCATGCAGTGATTGAATGGAAGAGTGGAGAAGACTCTTGAAAGGATCACTGGAGCGGAGACTGTCAGAGAAACATGGCGGGTTGTAAGCCGAGTTGACGATGGCAAGAGATTGCTGCCGTGTGAATGTTGAGTGATTGATTATTTTGAGAGACAGACTAGTTTAGAAAATGTGATTTTAGATGAGAGATTACACGATGTGAAGCCTGTTGGTCTGCTGTGAAGTATTTGTGTAAGCAAGTGTGTTGTTGGTGATTTTAGAATGTGAAGTCAAGGGCCTACATGGCATTTGAATAACAAATACAATGACAATCCTAACCATAACAAACACAGCACACACTCCTAGACTACAGCACAGGTCGGAGGACTTGAGTCTGCCAGAAGTCGGAAAGCAGGTCAGCACAGATAAAGGGTGATCACACCGACCTGGGACACCATCCCAAGACACAACAGTAAGGTGTCCTATACAACAGTAAATCATGTCCTCACCAGTCCAACAGCCAGAGCCCAAGACGTCGTGACGCAACCGCTGACAGTACAAATGCGCTCATGCAGGACTACTACACTCTACACATCAATGCAGTACAATTGAAGATGTTCACTCTACACAACAATGTCCCTGGACTTTAACAGCTCCGGATCCACCCTCAGACAGTGAGAGACAGATGGACCAGCAAATCAGTTCCTCTTTACACAGTTCATTACTGGACTACAGTAACAGCCCATCAGTTCCTCTCTACACAGTTCATTACTGGACTATAGGACCAGCCCATCAGTTCCTCTCTACACAGTTCATTATTAGACTATAGGACCAGCCCATCAGTTCCTCTCTACACAGTTCATTACTGGACTACAGTACCAGCCCATCAGTTCCTCTCTACACAGTTCATTATTAGACTATAGGACCAGCCCATCAGTTCCTCTCTACACAGTTCATTATTGGACTATAAGACCAGCCCATCAGTTCCTCTCTACACAGTTCATTATTGGACTATAGGACCAGCCCATCAGTTCCTCTCTACACAGTTCATTATTAGACTATAGGACCAGCCCATCAGTTCCTCTCTACACAGTTCATTACTGGACTACAGTACCAGCCCATCAGTTCCTCTCTACACAGTTCATTATTGGACTACAGGACCAGCCCATCAGTTCCTCTCTACACAGTTCATTATTAGACTATAGGACCAGCCCATCAGTTCCTCTCTACACAGTTCATTATTAGACAATAGGACCAGCCCATCAGTTCCTTTCTACACAGTTCATTATTGGACTACAGTACCAGCCCATCAGTTCCTCTCTACACAGTTCATTACTGGACTATAGGACCAGCCCATCAGTTCCTCTCTACACAGTTCATTACTGGACTATAAGACCAGCCCATCAGTTCCTCTCTACACAGTTCATTATTAGACTATAGGACCAGCCCATCAGTTCCTCTCTACACAGTTCATTATTGACTACAGTACCAGCCCACCAGTTCCTCTCTACACAGTTCATTATTGGACTACAGTACCAGCCCATCAGTTCCTCTCTACACAGTTCATTATTGGACTACAGTACCAGCCCATCAGTTCCTCTCTACACAGTTCATTACTGGACTACAGGACCAGCCCATCAGTTCCTCTCTACACAGTTCATTACTGGACTACAGTACCAGCCCATCAGTTCCTCTCTACACAGTTCATTATTTGACTATAGGACCAGCTCCATCAGTTCCTCTCTACACAGTTCATTACTGGACTATAGGACCAGCCCATCAGTTCCTCTCTACACAGTTCATTATTGGACTACAGGACCAGCCCATCAGTTCCTCTCTACACAGTTCATTACTGGACTACAGGACCAGCCCATCAGTTCCTCTCTACACAGTTCATTACTGGACTATAGGACCTAGCCCATCAGTTCCTCTCTACACAGTTCATTACTTAGGACTATAGGACCAGCCCATCAGTTCCTCTCTACACAGTTCATTACTGGACTACAGGACCAGCCCATCAGTTCCTCTCTACACAGTTCATTATTGGACTATAGGACAAGCCCATCAGTTCCTCTCTACACAGTTCATTATTGACTATAGGACCAGCCCATCAGTTCCTCTCTACACAGTTCATTATTAGACTATAGGACTAGCCCATCAGTTCCTCTCTACACAGTTCATTACTGGACTATAGGACCAGCCCATCAGTTCCTCTCTACACAGTTCATTACTGGACTATAGGACCAGCCCATCAGTTACTCTCTACACAGTTCATTACTGGACTACAGGACCAGCCCATCAGTTCCTCTCTACACAGTTCATTACTGGACTATAGGACCAGCCCATCAGTTCCTCTCTACACAGTTCATTATTAGACTATAGGACCAGCCCATCAGTTCCTCTCTACACAGTTCATTACTGGACTACAGGACCAGCCCATCAGTTCCTCTCTACACAGTTCATTATTGGACTATAGGACCAGCCCATCAGTTCCTCTCTACACAGTTCATTATTGCACTACAGTACCAGCCCATCAGTTCCTCTCTACACAGTTCATTATTGGACTATAGGACCAGCCCATCAGTTCCTCTCTACACAGTTCATTACTGGACTACAGTACCAGCCCATCAGTTCCTCTCTACACAGTTCATTACTGGACTACAGTACCAGCCCATCAGTTCCTCTCTACACAGTTCATTATTTGACTATAGGACCAGCCCATCAGTTCCTCTCTACACAGTTCCTTATTGGACTACAGTACCAGCCCATCAGTTCCTCTCTACACAGTTCATTATTTGACTACAGGACCACTCCATCAGTTCCTCTCTACACAGTTCATTACTGGACTACAGTACCAGCCCATCAGTTCCTCTCTACACAGTTCATTACTGGACTACAGTACTAGCCCATCAGTTCCTCTCTACACAGTTCATTACTGGACTACAGGACCAGCCCATCAGTTCCTCTCTACACAGTTCATTATTGGCCTATAGAACCAGCCCATCAGTTCCTCTCTACACAGTTCATTATTAGGACTACAGGACTAGCCCATCAGTTCCTCTCTACACAGTTCATTACTGGACTACAGGACCAGCCATCAGTTCCTCTCTACACAGTTCATTACTGACTATCAGGACCAGCCCATCAGTTCCTCTCTACACAGTTCATTACTGGACTACAAGGACCAGCCCATCAGTTCCTCTCTACACAGTTCATTATGGACTATAGGACCAGCCATCAGTTCCTCTCTACACAGTTCATTATTGGACTACTAGTACCAGCCCATCAGTTCCTCTCTACACAGTTCATTACTGGACTACAGGACCAGCCCATCAGTTCCTCTCTACACAGTTCATTATTGGACTACAGGACCAGCCCATCAGTTCCTCTCTACACAGTTCATTACTGGACTACAGGACCAGCCCATCAGTTCCTCTCTACACAGTTCATTATTGGACTATAGGACCAGCCCATCAGTTCCTCTCTACACAGTTCATTATTGGACTACAGTACCAGCCCATCAGTTCCTCTCTACACAGTTCATTACTGGACTACAGGACCAGCCCATCAGTTCCTCTCTACACAGTTCATTATTGGACTACAGGACCAGCCATCAGTTCCTCTCTACACAGTTCATTATTAGGACTATAGGACCAGCCCATCAGTTCCTCTCTACACAGTTCATTATTGGACTATAGGACCAGCCCATCAGTTCCTCTCTACACAGTTCATTACTGGACTACAGGACCAGCCCATCAGTTCCTCTCTACACAGTTCATTATGGACTATAGGACCAGCCCATCAGTTCCTCTCTACACAGTTCATTATTGGACTACAGTACCAGCCCATCAGTTCCTCTCTACACAGTTCATTATGGACTACAGGACCAGCCCATCAGTTCCTCTCTACACAGTTCATTACTGGACTACAGGACCAGCCCATCAGTTCCTCTCTACACAGTTCATTATTGGACTACAGTACCAGCCCATCAGTTCCTCTCTACACAGTTCATTATTGGACTATAGGACCAGCCCATCAGTTCCTCTCTACACAGTTCATTATTGGACTATAGGACCAGCCCATCAGTTCCTCTCTACACAGTTCATTATTAGGACTATAGGACCAGCCCATCAGTTCCTCTCTACACAGTTCATTACTGGACTACAGGACCAGCCCATCAGTTCCTCTCTACACAGTTCATTATTGGACTATAGGACCAGCCCATCAGTTCCTCTCTACACAGTTCATTACTGGACTACAGGACCAGCCCATCAGTTCCTCTCTACACAGTTCATTACTGGACTATAGGACCAGCCCATCAGTTCCTCTCTACACAGTTCATTACTGGACTATAAGACCAGCCCATCAGTTCCTCTCTACACAGTTCATTACTTGGACTATAGGACCAGCCCATCAGTTCCTCTCTACACAGTTCATTATTGGACTATAGGACCAGCCCATCAGTTCCTCTCTACACAGTTCATTATTGGACTACAGGTACCAGCCCATCAGTTCCTCTCTACACAGTTCATTATTGGACTACAGGACCAGCCCATCAGTTCCTCTCTACACAGTTCATTACTGGACTACAGGACCAGCCCATCAGTTCCTCTCTACACAGTTCATTACTGGACTACAGTACCAGCCCATCAGTTCCTCTCTACACAGTTCATTACTGGACTACAGTACCAGCCCATCAGTTCCTCTCTACACAGTTCATTACTGGACTATAGGACCAGCCCATCAGTTCCTCTCTACACAGTTCATTATTGGACTATAAGACCAGCCCATCAGTTCCTCTCTACACAGTTCATTATTGGACTATAGGACCAGCCCATCAGTTCCTCTCTACACAGTTCATTATTAGACTATAGGACCAGCCCATCAGTTCCTCTCTACACAGTTCATTACTGGACTACAGGACCAGCCCATCAGTTCCTCTCTACACAGTTCATTATTTGACTACAGGACCAGCCCATCAGTTCCTCTCTACACAGTTCATTATTAGACTATAGGACCAGCCCATCAGTTCCTCTCTACACAGTTCATTATTGGACTACAGGACCAGCCCATCAGTTCCTCTCTACACAGTTCATTATTAGACTACAGGACCAGCCCATCAGTTCCTCTCTACACAGTTCATTATTAGACTATAGGACCAGCCCATCAGTTCCTCTCTACACAGTTCATTACTGGACTACAGTACCAGCCCATCAGTTCCTCTCTACACAGTTCATTATTGGACTACAGTACCAGCCCATCAGTTCCTCTCTACACAGTTCATTACTGGACTATAGGACCAGCCCATCAGTTCCTCTCTACACAGTTCATTACTGGACTATAGGACCAGCCCATCAGTTCCTCTCTACACAGTTCATTACTGGACTATAGGACCAGCCCATCAGTTCCTCTCTACACAGTTCATTACTGGACTACAGGACCAGCCCATCAGTTCCTCTCTACACAGTTCATTACTGGACTATAGGACCAGCCCATCAGTTCCTCTCTACACAGTTCATTATTGACTACAGGACCAGCCCATCAGTTCCTCTCTACACAGTTCATTACTGGACTACAGGACCAGCCCATCAGTTCCTCTCTACACAGTTCATTATTGGACTATAGGACCAGCCCATCAGTTCCTCTCTACACAGTTCATTATTGGACTACAGTACCAGCCCATCAGTTCCTCTCTACACAGTTCATTATTGGACTACAGGACCAGCCCATCAGTTCCTCTCTACACAGTTCATTATTAGGACTATAGGACCAGCCCATCAGTTCCTCTCTACACAGTTCATTATTGGACTACAGTACCAGCCCATCAGTTCCTCTCTACACAGTTCATTATTGGACTACAGGACCAGCCCATCAGTTCCTCTCTACACAGTTCATTACTGGACTACTAGGACCAGCCCATCAGTTCCTCTCTACACAGTTCATTATTAGACTATAGGACCAGCCCATCAGTTCCTCTCTACACAGTTCATTACTGGACTACAGTACCAGCCCATCAGTTCCTCTCTACACAGTTCATTATTAGACTATAGGACCAGCCCATCAGTTCCTCTCTACACAGTTCATTATTGGACTACAGGACCAGCCCATCAGTTCCTCTCTACACAGTTCATTAGTGGACTATAGGACCAGCCCATCAGTTCCTCTCTACACAGTTCATTACTGGACTACAGGACCAGCCCATCAGTTCCTCTCTACACAGTTCATTATTGGACTACAGTACCAGCCCATCAGTTCCTCTCTACACAGTTCATTATTGGACTATAGGACCAGCCCATCAGTTCCTCTCTACACAGTTCATTATTAGACTATAGGACCAGCCCATCAGTTCCTCTCTACACAGTTCATTATTAGACTATAGGACCAGCCCATCAGTTCCTCTCTACACAGTTCATTATTAGACTATAGGACCAGCCCATCAGTTCCTCTCTACACAGTTCATTACTGGACTATAGTACCAGCCCATCAGTTCCTCTCTACACAGTTCATTATTGGACTACAGTACCAGCCCATCAGTTCCTCTCTACACAGTTCATTACTGGACTACAGGACCAGCCCATCAGTTCCTCTCTACACAGTTCATTACTGGACTATAGGACCAGCCCATCAGTTCCTCTCTACACAGTTCATTACTGGACTACAGGACCAGCCCATCAGTTCCTCTCTACACAGTTCATTATTGGACTACAGGACCAGCCCATCAGTTCCTCTCTACACAGTTCATTATTGGACTATAGTACCAGCCCATCAGTTCCTCTCTACACAGTTCATTATTGGACTACAGTACCAGCCCATCAGTTCCTCTCTACACAGTTCATTATTGGACTACAGGACCAGCCCATCAGTTCCTCTCTACACAGTTCATTACTGGACTATAGGACCAGCCCATCAGTTCCTCTCTACACAGTTCATTATTGGACTATAGGACCAGCCCATCAGTTCCTCTCTACACAGTTCATTATTGGACTACAGTACCAGCCCATCAGTTCCTCTCTACACAGTTCATTATTGGACTATAGGACCAGCCCATCAGTTCCTCTCTACACAGTTCATTACTTGGACTACAGGACCAGCCCATCTGTTCCTCTCTACACAGTTCATTACTGGACTACAGGACCAGCCCATCAGTTCCTCTCTACACAGTTCATTATTAGACTATAGGACAAGCCCATCAGTTCCTCTCTACACAGTTCATTATTTGACTACAGGACCAGCCCATCAGTTCCTCTCTACACAGTTCATTATTGGACTACAGGACCAGCCCATCAGTTCCTCTCTACACAGTTCATTACTGGACTACAGGACCAGCCCATCAGTTCCTCTCTACACAGTTCATTACTGGACTACAGTACCAGCCCATCAGTTCCTCTCTACACAGTTCATTATTGGACTACAGGACCAGCCCATCAGTTCCTCTCTACACAGTTCATTACTGGACTACAGTACCAGCCCATCAGTTCCTCTCTACACAGTTCATTATTGGACTATAGAACCACTCCATCAGTTCCTCTCTACACAGTTCATTATTGGACTATAGGACCAGCCCATCAGTTCCTCTCTACACAGTTCATTATTAGACTATAGGACCAGCCCATCAGTTCCTCTCTACACAGTTCATTATTAGACTATAGGACCAGCCCATCAGTTCCTCTCTACACAGTTCATTACTGGACTACAGTACCAGCCCATCAGTTCCTCTCTACACAGTTCATTACTGGACTATAGGACCAGCCCATCAGTTCCTCTCTACACAGTTCATTACTGGACTACAGGACCAGCCCATCAGTTCCTCTCTACACAGTTCATTATTGGACTATAGGACCAGCCCATCAGTTCCTCTCTACACAGTTCATTATTGACTACAGTACCAGCCCATCAGTTCCTCTCTACACAGTTCATTACTGGACTACAGGACCAGCCCATCAGTTCCTCTCTACACAGTTCATTATTGGACTATAGAACCAGCCCATCAGTTCCTCTCTACACAGTTCATTATTGGACTACAGTACCAGCCCATCAGTTCCTCTCTACACAGTTCATTATTGGACTACAGGACCAGCCCATCAGTTCCTCTCTACACAGTTCATTACTGGACTACAGGACCAGCCCATCAGTTCCTCTCTACACAGTTCATTATTGGACTACAGGACCAGCCCATCAGTTCCTCTCTACACAGTTCATTACTGGACTACAGGACCAGCCCATCAGTTCCTCTCTACACAGTTCATTACTGGACTACAGGACCAGCCCATCAGTTCCTCTCTACACAGTTCATTATTGGACTATCAGGACCAGCCCATCAGTTCCTCTCTACACAGTTCATTACTGGACTACAGGACCAGCCCATCAGTTCCTCTCTACACAGTTCATTACTGGACTATACAGTACCAGCCCATCAGTTCCTCTCTACACAGTTCATTATTGGACTACTAGGACCAGCCCATCAGTTCCTCTCTACACAGTTCATTATTGGACTATAGGACCAGCCCATCAGTTCCTCTCTACACAGTTCATTATTGGACTATAGGACCAGCCCATCAGTTCCTCTCTACACAGTTCATTATTAGACTATAGGACCAGCCCATCAGTTCCTCTCTACACAGTTCATTATTAGACTATAGGACCAGCCCATCAGTTCCTCTCTACACAGTTCATTACTGGACTATAGGACCAGCCCATCAGTTCCTCTCTACACAGTTCATTATTGGACTACTAGGACCAGCCCATCAGTTCCTCTCTACACAGTTCATTATTAGACTATAGGACCAGCCCATCAGTTCCTCTCTACACAGTTCATTACTGGACTATAGGACCAGCCCATCAGTTCCTCTCTACACAGTTCATTACTGGACTATAGGACCAGCCCATCAGTTCCTCTCTACACAGTTCATTACTGGACTACAGGACCAGCCCATCAGTTCCTCTCTACACAGTTCATTACTGGACTATAGGACCAGCCCATCAGTTCCTCTCTACACAGTTCATTATTGGACTATCAGGACCAGCCCATCAGTTCCTCTCTACACAGTTCATTATTGGACTATAGGACCAGCCCATCAGTTCCTCTCTACACAGTTCATTATTGGACTACAGTACCAGCCCATCAGTTCCTCTCTACACAGTTCATTATTGGACTACAGTACCAGCCCATCAGTTCCTCTCTACACAGTTCATTATTGGACTACAGTACCAGCCCATCAGTTCCTCTCTACACAGTTCATTACTTGGACTACAGTACCAGCCCATCAGTTCCTCTCTACACAGTTCATTATTGGACTACAGTACCAGCCCATCAGTTCCTCTCTACACAGTTCATTATTGGACTACAGGACCAGCCCATCAGTTCCTCTCTACACAGTTCATTACTGGACTACAGTACCAGCCCATCAGTTCCTCTCTACACAGTTCATTATTTGACTACAGGACCACTCCATCAGTTCCTCTCTACACAGTTCATTATTGGACTACAGGACCAGCCCATCAGTTCCTCTCTACACAGTTCATTATTGACTACAGGACCAGCCCATCAGTTCCTCTCTACACAGTTCATTACTGGACTACAGTACCAGCCCATCAGTTCCTCTCTACACAGTTCATTACTTGACTACAGTACCAGCTCCATCAGTTCCTCTCTACACAGTTCATTATTGACTACAGGACCAGCCCATCAGTTCCTCTCTACACAGTTCATTATTGGACTACAGTACCAGCCCATCAGTTCCTCTCTACACAGTTCATTATTGGACTACAGTACCAGCCCATCAGTTCCTCTCTACACAGTTCATTACTGGACTACAGGACCAGCCCATCAGTTCCTCTCTACACAGTTCATTACTGGACTACAGGACCAGCCCATCAGTTCCTCTCTACACAGTTCATTATTGGACTATAGAACCACTCCATCAGTTCCTCTCTACACAGTTCATTATTAGACTATAGGACCAGCCCATCAGTTCCTCTCTACACAGTTCATTATTTGAATACAGAACCAGCCTATCTGTTCCTCTCTACACAGTTCATTATTAGACTATAGGACCAGCCCATCAGTTCCTCTCTACACAGTTCATTACTGGACTATAGGACCAGCCCATCAGTTCCTCTCTACACAGTTCATTACTGGACTATAGGACCAGCCCATCAGTTCCTCTCTACACAGTTCATTACTGGACTACAGGACCAGCCCATCAGTTCCTCTCTACACAGTTCATTACTGGACTATAGGACCAGCCCATCAGTTCCTCTCTACACAGTTCATTATTAGACTATAGGACCAGCCCATCAGTTCCTCTCTACACAGTTCATTACTGGACTACAGGACCAGCCCATCAGTTCCTCTCTACACAGTTCATTATTGGACTATAGGACCAGCCCATCAGTTCCTCTCTACACAGTTCATTATTGGACTACAGTACCAGCCCATCAGTTCCTCTCTACACAGTTCATTATTGGACTACAGGACCAGCCCATCAGTTCCTCTCTACACAGTTCATTATTAGACTATAGGACCAGCCCATCAGTTCCTCTCTACACAGTTCATTATTGGACTACAGTACCAGCCCATCAGTTCCTCTCTACACAGTTCATTATTGGACTACAGTACCAGCCCATCAGTTCCTCTCTACACAGTTCATTACTGGACTATAGGACCAGCCCATCAGTTCCTCTCTACACAGTTCATTATTAGACTATAGGACCAGCCCATCAGTTCCTCTCTACATAGTTCATTACTGGACTACAGTACCAGCCCATCAGTTCCTCTCTACACAGTTCATTATTAGGACCTATAGGACCAGCCCATCAGTTCCTCTCTACACAGTTCATTATTGGAACTATAAGTACCAGCCCAATCAGTTCCTCTCTACACAGTTCATTATTGGACTATAGGACCAGCCCATCATTTCCTCTCTACACAGTTCATTATTAGACTATAGGACCAGCCCATCAGTTCCTCTCTACACAGTTTCATTACTGGACTAAGTTCCAGCCCATCAGTTCCTCTCTACACAGTTCATTATTGACTACAGGACCAGCACATCAGTTCCTCTCTACACAGTTCATTATTAGACTATAGGACAGCCCATCAGTTTCCTCTCTACACAGTTCATTATTAGACAATAGGACCAGCCCATCGAGTTCCTCTCTACACAAGTTCATTATTGACTACAGTACCAGCCCATCAGTTCCTCTCTACACAGTTCATTATTAGACTATAGACCAGCCCATCAGTTCCTCTCTACACAGTTCATTATGGACTACAGTACCAGCCCATCAGTTCCTCTCTACACAGTTCATTATTGGACTACAGTACCAGCCCATCAGTTCCTCTCTACACAGTTCATTACTGGACTATAGGACCAGCCCATCAGTTCCTCTCTACACAGTTCATTACTGGACTACAGTACCAGCCCATCAGTTCCTCTCTACACAGTTCATTATGGACTACAGTACCAGCCCATCAGTTCCTCTCTACACAGTTCATTACTGACTATAGGACCAGCCCATCAGTTCCTCTCTACACAGTTCATTACTGGACTATAGGACCAGCCCATCAGTTCCTCTCACACAGTCATATTGACTAAGACCAGCCCATCAGTTCCTCTCTACACAGTTCATTACTGGACTACAGGACCAGCCCATCAGTTCCTCTCTACACAGTTCATTATTGGACTATAGGACCAGCCCATCAGTTCCTCTCTACACAGTTCATTATTTGACTACAGGACCACTCCATCAGTTCCTCTCTACACAGTTCATTATTGACTACAGGACCAGCCCATCAGTCCTCTCTACACAGTTCATTATTAGACTATAGGACCAGCCCATCAGTTCTCTCTACACAGTTCATTACTGGACTACAGTACCAGCCCATCAGTTCCTCTCTACACAGTTCATTATTGACTACAGGACCAGCCCATCAGTTCCTCTCTACACAGTTCATTACTAGACTATAGGACCAGCCCATCAGTTCCTCTCTACACAGTTCATTATTAGACTATAGGACCAGCCCATCAGTTCCTTTCTACACAGTTCATTATGGACTACAGTACCAGCCCATCAGTTCCTCTCTACACAGTTCATTATTGACTATAGACCAGCCCATCAGTTCCTCTCTACACAGTTCATTATGGACTATAGGACCAGCCCATCAGTTCCTCTCTACACAGTTCATTATTGGACTACAGTACCAGCCCATCAGTTCCTCTCTACACAGTTCATTACTG